>JAQPPZ010007644.1:0-99807 GCA_028583015.1 Wollemia nobilis | reverse complement strand
ATAAAGGTTGGTAGCACTTAAGGTGAAATTGTTTTCATGGGAGATTTTTGTGTAGGATTTAATCGAATAGGATATTCAAAATTCCTGGCAGGAGTAGGATTATCTACTTGAGTATGGATATTACTACCCCTATGTGGGTTTCCTTGCCCATATTCCATGGTATCTTCCAAAATATTGGTATAAATTCATTTAAACTATCCTAATTATGAGTATTTGTCAGGAGTAGGTGAGGCGTTATTAGAAAGTTGCTCCCCTACAATTTCTCTCTCAGGAGATTCAATACTTCCTCATGATAGGGATGATGATTTTCTCTCAAATTTGTTAGCAAGCTCAAATGTAGGTAATTCTCCGTATTGGTGTCAGTATCACCTACCTATGGTAGGTAAAGGGGTTTTAAGAAATTGTTATTTTTCATCCCTTAACCTATTCATTTATTTTGTTCTTGTTTTCTAATTTTTTGAAGTGCAACTATTAGTTTAAATCATGCCAAAGTATAAAGTTTAAATACTCTCATACTCACAAATTATCTCATTTGGATAAAACTACACTTTTTATTAAAAACTATTGTTTACAAAAGATGATTGTTACAACTTTCACTTTTTTGACTTTTTTGAATTCTACTCAGACTAACTCAACCAATGGAAAAGTATCCTATTTATATTATTTCCTACGTATACAATTGCAACTACAAAATCAATGCTTTGTGTTGTCCATGCATGATTTGATATTCTATTGTAGCAGACTTGGTCTATTTCAGGATAGAATCTATTGTAGAAATTATTTGTGCATCTTCAATCTAGTGGGAATAGATCATAAATAGGTTTGAAATGGTTTTTATACTTGTCCTCATGCTATCCTCTCTCATTCCCTATGAAATGGATGCAATCTATGCCTTTTATATTAAAACAAATTGTTTCTATCTTTCATTTCAGAGAGCTTCAAAATATCAGGTATAATTAATGGGATATATTGTTTCCATCAACCTAGACCACATGGGGATGCATATAGGTGTATCATAGGGATTCCCAAGTCTCCTTGAACACATTCCAACTAGTTTTATTTGTTGATTTCTACCACTTCCATGCCCTCCTTTAATGTTATAGGTGGCCAATTTTTGTATGCTATGTGTAGCTGTCAGTGCCCTGTTTTACAATAGAGTAGCTGATTTGGCACTATGTCATCTTAACAACTCATTTTTAAGGTAGGAAAAAATTCAAAATGATTCATCCAATAACAATTCACAACACTTTTATTTTCTATTAATTTTCCTATGCTACTTGCCACTAAAATCATGCAAAAACAAAACATAAGATGTAGAAAAATATTTAAAATAAGGGTACAATATTTATAAACATCCAATCACACAAACATAAATAAATAATATACTTTAATCAACTATTTGGTACAAAATGATATTAAATATTATTAAATAGCATATTTTATATGTCAATAATGCATAAAAAATGAGGTATTTATTGGCCTCATCAGTATTGGTCAAACCAAATGGTATAACCTAGAATTCATAGTGCCCTTCATGAGTCCTAAAATCAGTTTTAGAAATATCATCATACTTGATTCTAATATGATGGTATCCTAATCACAAACCTAGTTTTAAGAAATATTGGGCACCATGCAATTCATCTAACAACCCTTCAATTACTAGAATGGGGATTTTTTCACTAACAATAATATTATTGAGTTCTCTAAAATCCACACACAAATGCCAAGACCCACCTTTTTTTGTACCAACAATACTAGGGAAGAATGGAGATTGACACTAGGTCGAATAACCCCTACATCAAGAAGTTTCTACACTATTTTCTCTATTGTTTATTTCTTTGCATATGGGTCCTTGTAAGTGCAAATATTTAGAGGAATACTATCTATAATAAGATAAATTGCATGATTGTGAGTATGACAAGGGAGTAGTTCTTTGGGTTCCCCAAAAACTATGGCATATTTTGTAATAACAATTGTAATTCCTCTAGATGATCGTTGCCTATATTGTCTAAGTATTTTATAGAAAATAGTTGGGCCACAATGCCATGGATGGAATTTTTAATAGTTTTTCCATTGTATGAGGCATAACAATTTTATTAAGGTATAATTTATTCCCTACTAGAAATTCCATCCATAATTTAAAGAAATCCTATAATAGTAGATCCAATAGTATCGGCCACTAATCCTTCAAAACAACACCACGTCCACCTAGGAGTAGGAAAAACATGTCTCTCTTAAGATTATATCCCCTATCTGTATTTTAAAATTTTGACACTTATCCTCACAAGGAAAATTTCCTCCGTTGACAATCATGACTTCAAAGGAGATACAAGTATTAATATAACAATTCCTCTATTTAGCCACCCTCGGATCAATGAAGTTATGATTGATCTTGGAGTCAATGATAATTATAACTCATTGTCCTTTGAAGTGTCTTATCACCTTCATGGTTTAGGGAGTTGATACACTAAAATTTTTGGTTGGGATTATTTTATAATGTTTAGCTATTCTATATGTTTCTCTTCCTAATGATCCTCTTCCTCCTCAAAATATTCGATGGTTATTGGTTCATCCACATCCAAAAAAATAATTTATTGTAGGAATGTATGCCCCAAAGTATATTTCTCACCACAATTATAACATAATCCTTGTACTCTATCGGAATCCATTTCCTCCCTAGTCAATCGTTTGATTGGCAAAGATTTATTACTAGTATTCAATGTGAAATTGGAGGGAAATGTAGATTTAGCTTGTGGGAATATAGATGATATGCTTTGGGTAGACAATTTTTCTTCTTCTAATATTGCAAATCTTATGTCTTGCATCATAGACTGGTTTGAATATTTTTATCTCTGCCTTGATATCATATTTCAACTCACTAATAAAACAACTTCGAAAAATCCTTCATTTATTCCCTTTGTCATATTACCTATTTTCTCAAATTTAGTATGATATTCTCAAACATTAGAGGTTTGTTTAAATTTGGTTAAGGCTCTTCTATAGTCTTCATATTCACTAGGGCAAAAACGAGTGAGTAATTGGGACTTAAAGTCTTCCCAAGAAGGGTAAGGAATTATGTTCACCGACCATTGATACCATTGTGGGGCCTTAGATTAAAAGTTAAAAGATGAAATGGTGACCCACATATATTGAGGTACATTATGGATTTTGAAGAACAAATCTACTCGACACAATCAACCATCAATGTACTTTCTATTAAACCTAGAAAAGTCTAATTTAGGCATCTTAAACAAAGTATATGTATCAAAAATAGTATGATGGGTTTATTTCTCTTCATTACCTGAACTGCCACCCAATCCTTCAATGTTATTACAATAGAATATTTTTGGGCCTTTAAACACTCTTCCACTTCTAAGAAAAATTCTTCAATCACTTATTTGACTTTAATTTGATCAGTTTTGATAATTTGTATGTGATATTTCATCTGTTTAACTTCTTGCCCAATGTAGGACATTTGGCTCCTTATACTATTGAGTGATTGATTTAATTTTTCCATATATTGTCTTTTTTCCAACTCATTCATTGCTCCTCTAATATCTTCAACCATATATTTATGATTTGGACCACCCCAACTGACTTATCAAAAATAGCAGTGTTGTTCCAAGAGTTACTATTTTTAGTAATGGGTCAAAAAAGTGTTTGGGTGTTATATATCAAAATGATCAGCTTGAAAAGATAAATAAAATGGGATATGTCTCACAATGACATCTTTGGGCATCCTATTTTTTTCTTCTAGGGAAGTTTTGTCTTCAAGTGTTATCTATTTTTCTCTTGGAATCTTTGTTCAATCAAAAAATTGACTTTTGTCTGACAACCCCCTTAACATATCCTTTAGTGACCATTACTAATAACTATTCCCTCTGAATCTATAACTTACTATTTTTTATGTTTGTCTTGGTAGAATCTATTACTGATAAATTTTTGACTATTATGATTCTTTATTATAACTAAAAACTACATAGAAAAATTTGTCTTGACTATTACTGACTAAGGCATTGGATAAAATAATTCCCAAATATTACTAGCAGAACTTGTCTTGGTTGTTACTTCATCGATAATTTATTTTGTCTATTTTAGTTCAGTCTACTCTATGATAGTCTAGTATCTTTAGTATGCTCCATTTTTATGGTAGGTTTTATGGCATTCAAGTTAAACATTCAACAAAAATAGGGTACTCTAATCCAAGGTGTATGTATTGTTTATAGCCCTCTATTATACCACATCGATGAACCATAATGCTTGAACCAATATTTCAAGCCACTATTCAAGGGGGATTTCATGCATACCCTTGAGCACACTACCTTCCTCTCTCACAATATAGGAGGGTGATCTTCATGAGTGTTGTGCATGGTGCACTATGGATAGATACACAATCAAAAATCTTCCTATGGCTAAGTGTTTCTCCTAATCCTAAGGTTCTTCCAATATACCCAAATATACAAGGGCGATCATGTTCATACACGGGTGCTATCTAATGCCTAGTTATTGGAGCCTAATCACCCTCACTTCAGTAGATGCTTTACAATTAATATAGCTTAGCCAATAATAACAGCTCCTAAGTAATATTTTAAAACCCTAAGCATAGGGTTTCTAACCTATTAAACTGAAGCAAAGAAAAAAGAAGGGCTCAATTTTTTAATAGGATAATAAGTAGAAAAATAAAAACAAAAGGTAATAGTTAAAATGGTAGGGTAGGAACTATGGCACTTGCAATGGAACATGGCCTTAGAAAGTGCTTTGATACCACTTGTTAGGAACCTTCTAATTAAAATAAGCACATCCATATAAATATTGTGATACAAAATATAAATGCAAATATATATCAATCTCACAAATTACAATACAAAGTTGCTAGCCTCTTTGAGGGGGAAAGATCCTTTAATACTTTGATTCAATATGCAAAATACTATATTCTTTTATGACCCCTTGTATTTTAAAGATACATTTCATGCAATCCTAACCTAATGCTTAAGGGTTTGATTACATGTAAAGTGTCACTCAAACTAGAATCTTCTACCAAACAAATAGTTACATTCTTTATAATGGTTACATAAAATGACCCTCTTGTCTAGGTGCCTCAAGTGCCACATACCATTACAAAATATTATAAAATATCATTAGAATATGTCCCCCATATTGGAAAGGGTTATTTTACATAATAATTGTAAGATGGGGTCCTAACAAAGATATTAAGAAGTTTATATTGAGGAGGGACATGATTGAAGTTTTTTTATAGTGGTTGTCCATCTAGTAAGAAAATATTTAAAGGTCTCTTGCTTAGATTATTCTAGTTTTAATAGGTCAATAAGGTCAAATTTTATTTCAATAAAAATGGTAAAATGTTGTATAAATATTTTGGCAACATAGCTAAAGGTTTTAAGAGAGTGTTTTGGTGATTGGTAATATCATTCTAGAGCAGTAATCCTAAGGCTTTTAGGTAAATTATTGACTAATAAGATCTCATCATGTACAATGTCATTTCAAGCCACAAGAAAAGCTCTAAGGTGTTGAATATGGTCTTGATCATCATATGTTTGGAAGTCAGGTGTCTTATATGTAAGAGGAAACAAATAATTAAGGATAGATGGATCTAAAGGTTTATTGAACATATATTTATGATATTTATTAAGATGAGAGGAAGCACCATATATAGAGGCTTCTAGGTGTTCTAATTTATTTACTTGAGTGATGAGGGTTTGAACTTGAGAAGGTTTTGGATTGGATGATTCATGAGGTGCTTGTGAAGGAGGGGTATTTCAATAACAGTTGTAGTTTGAGAGTCCATTTGTGTTAGATAGATAAGAGGGATTAACAAGTGAAGGGGGGGGGGAGTAGGAACGTTATTAGGGTCAAATTAAAGTTGTAGTTTGGGGGGGAGGGGGAAAGGGGAGGGAAAAAGGTGGGGGAAATTAAAGGAGAAAGAGAGGGGGAAAGAAGGGAGGGGTGAAGAGGGGAGAAGGAAGGGGGGGGGGGGGGGGGGAGGGGGGGGGGGGTTGTTTTTTTTTTTTCATAGGGGCGGGGGGGGGGGGGGGGGGGGGGGGGGGGGGGGGAATTGGTGACTCCTATGGAGGAAGCAAAATCTGAATATCCCCCCCTTCTATGTTGTTTCGATGTTCCCTTAGTTCTTGATAGGGAAAAGAAGATGGGGATAGTGTAACTGAAAAGGTTTCACCCATCCCAACCTTGGTGGGCGAGTGCCAAACCCAACAGTTTCAACAACTTTGGGATGTTGGCATTGCTTGAACAAAAGCATAATGATGGAGTCTCGGTAGAGCAGCTAGTCTCAAGTCTATTAAAAAATATTTACTTACATAGGTGCCTGATGGAACCAACCATTATGTGCGTTAGATCTCTCTATAGTTACAGTTTTACAAGTTAGGACTTTTTTGCTCTAGTTTATTTTTAGTTTTGCAGTGTAAGCGATAGATCTCTCGATGCTCTGTACATCATCAGGTGCTTTTAGCCCTGATTTAGTTTCTTGCATAGGCTTTAGGATGTGCTTTTATACCACCCACTTTTTTTATAAATTTGTACTCTTATTTCTTTTTTTAATAAAATTAAATCACTTTCAACAAAATATATATATATAACCCCAGGAATATGATTAAGAAGGCCTACAATCATTTTATCTTATCTTTTAAATTTAAGTTATCTTGTTAAAAGAAAAAATCAAATAAAATATTACCATTAAATTTAATAAACAATTATATAAAGTAAACGTCTGTCACCCAATTTTAAAAGAACAAATTAAATCAAATTAAATTAAAATTACGATGCTGTATTAATCCTTCACTTTTAAATGCAAAATAAAATCAATAAAATTTTAGGTGTGAGATAATTGTTCAAATATATATTTTAAAAATTATTCGCTCAACATTTCTGATAAAATTTCGCAGAATCTCATGTCAGAGCTGTCCCATAAAATGTAGTGGGACATAGACCCACACGGGATTAAGCATTGAGCACATGTCAGGCAGAAAATTTCGAAAGTTTAAATTGATTTCACATGTGCCACCGAAAAATTCGTAAACACAGTGACGTTGACCCCACCAGAGTTGATGTGAGTCTGTACAAAAGTCGATGCATTATAAGGAGGTCGGTGTCAATTTCCCGATGTAATCGAGTTTGTTCGCTGGTCTGCAATCGCTCATTATTGGACGCAAACTCAAGTTTGAACGTTTGACTTCTCGTGAAAAATACACGAAACACCAAAGTTTATCGAGAATTGTCTGCCTATATGTTCCCCAAAATTCCTGGAGTGCACTCCGACCAAGCCTGCCGGGGATCGCAAATTCCTGGAATGCACTCCGACCAAGCCTGCCGGGGATCGCAATGTTCGGAAGCTGCAAAAATTTGCTGTATTTCCCACATTGTAATCTAAAATTTTGACTTGACTTTTTTTTAAAGTTTTAATGTTTCAAACGTTTCTTTATAATTCAACAATTTCCCGGCTGTCCTCAATGCGATTCGATTCGGAATGCGCACAGCGATATCAGGAATTCCTCTCTTCTAGGCCCTTTCGATCTGTGCGTTTCGATCGCTGATTCTGTTTCTGCCTGTGCAGACCAAAATTAGAATGAATGCCAATTTATTGATGCTCTTCTTCATTTTATTTCTGAATGAATTACCTCTTTGCTGGTGTTTGTCTGGGGAAGGAAACGCGTTAATTTCGTTCAAGACGAATCTTGACAAGCATTCCCAGAGCCTCCTCGCCTCATGGAACGCAAATTTGGAGTCGCCCTGCAACTGGACTGGAATTACATGCGACGAATCCAACCACGTCACAGCCGTCGAGTTGCCGGCATTAAATTTGACGGGGTCGGTGGCTTCCTCCATCTCCTTCCTGCACCACCTCGAGAGGCTCGATCTCAGTCAAAATAATCTCACTGGAAATCTTCCTCCTTCGCTGGCCAATCTCACAAATCTTAAAGAGCTGATAGTCGAACACAATCTTTTGGACGGTGTGATACCACCCGAGCTCGGGAAGATGCAGAGTCTCAGCGTGCTTCGCCTGGGAACCAATAATTTCCATGGAGAAATCCCGCCAGAGTTAGGGAATCTCCTTAATCTGAGGGTCATGAACATTTCAAGCAATGAATTGTTGACCGGAAGCATACCTCCTGAGCTGGGAAATATTACCAAGTTGCAATCATTATCGCTCTTTTTCAACAACTTGAGCGGTCCTATACCAGTCCAGCTTGTCAATTGTCGAAACCTCTCTGTTCTCGACTTAAGAGGCAATCATTTCGACTTTCTTCCTTCTGAAATGGGCAATTTGCAGTCGTTGAGAGAGCTGCGACTCAATACCAATAAATTCACTGGAAAATTTCCGTTGTCTGTTTTAAATTGCACAAATCTGGAGGTCCTGGATCTAGGCACTAATTCTCTGGAGGGGCCGATTCCGCCAGAGCTGGTATGCCTCAAGAA
Organism: Wollemia nobilis; assembly: GCA_028583015.1. NCBI lineage: Eukaryota > Viridiplantae > Streptophyta > Pinopsida > Araucariales > Araucariaceae > Wollemia > Wollemia nobilis. The sequence continues at coordinate 91,359 of JAQPPZ010007644.1, read as the reverse complement.
ACTGACAGAGCTTCATCTTGGGGAAAACAATCTGACAGGTTCGATTCCAGCAGACATAGGTCAGCTGAGCAAGCTTCAGGTTCTGGAGCTGTTTAAGAATCAGCTGGAGGGCACAATTCCTGCTACTATAGGAAGCCTAACTTCGCTGCAGAGATTGGATCTTCACTTGAGCGGGTTGAAAGGAAAGATACCCGAGGAGCTCGGACAGTGCAGGAATTTAACGTTCATCAATCTGTCAGAGAATAACCTTCAGGGCCCGATACCTCTCAGTCTTGCTTCTTTGTCTGTCATAAGGGAGCTCGGCATGTCGGGAAATTCCCTGAAGGGAACTCTTGACGGAATTCTTCTCCTCAGTTGGACGAATTTGATATCGCTTCAGCTGCAGAATAATACAATATCTGGAAGCATACCCCCGGAAATCGGAATGATGAAGAAGATACAGGTTCTGTTTCTCTACAAAAATTCCTTGGAGGGATCCATTCCGTCAGAGATTGGGCAATGTTCGAGCTTAATAAACCTTGATTTGTCGGAGAATTCGTTAAATGGTACGGTTCCTGCGGAGCTTGGAAATTTGACGGCTCTTCTCTCTCTCAACCTCGCTGAAAATCATCTCACTGGAACTATTCCTGATGAACTAGGCAAACTAACGGCGGTAGAGAAGTTCAGTATTGCCACCAACCATCTCACAGGCCACATCCCTGATAGTATATTTCGGTTTCCTAACTTGAAATGCTTTTATCTTCATAACAATAGTCTTTCAGGAAACCTTTCTGCGCGCTTCGGGGAATACAGCAATCTCATTGAGGTGAGCTTCTCCGACAACAATCTAACGGGGAAAGTTCCTCCACACATCTGTGAAGGGGGAACTCTGAAGCTTTTAACGGTCAACAACAACAACTTTTCAGGCCCGCTACCGACAAGTCTGAAGAATTGCAAGAGCTTGCTGAGGGTTCGGTTGGAGCAAAATCAACTGGAAGGAAGCATCACGAATGCCTTTGGAGAATATCCTGGCCTCTACTACCTCGACCTTAGTTCCAATCTTCTTTACGGTGAAATTCCGCCTATTTTAGGTAAGTCTCAGAGCCTAACTGTCCTACACATGTCCAGAAATTCTTTAACTGGGAAAATTCCGCTAGAGATAACTAGGCTAAAGAAGCTTGGGAAGCTTAATATCTCCAGGAATTATGTGAGAGGAAGCATACCGCCAGAGATTGGCAATATGAGTACTCTCTTCAAGCTCGATTTGAGCGACAATCAGCTGACAGGTACAATACCGGTGCAGCTCGGAAATTTAGCTTCTCTGGAAAACTTAGCCTTGGGTGGAAATAACCTTCATGGTGAAATACCACCTGAGATTGGAGATTTGCAGAACTTGTTGGAGCTAAGGCTTGACAGAAATAGGTTGAACGGAAGCATACCGTTCACAATTGGCAATCTTATGCACCTGCAATATATATTGGACCTCAGTCAAAATTCGCTGTCGGGAACAATTCCTGCACAGCTGGGGAAGTTGCAGTCGTTAATGATCGTGAATCTGTCTCATAACAGTCTCAGCGGCCGAATTTCATCTGTTTTCCCAGGTATGGTCAGTCTTCTTTCCTTAGATCTGTCTTACAATAAGCTACAAGGGCAGGTCCCTGAATTCAAAGTGTCAATATTCACTTCTTATGCCGGGAATCCTAAGCTGTGCGGCAGATATGGCGGTTTGCAGTCGTGTAACTGCACTTCACAAGAAAACGTTTCAAAAGATGGAGGAGAAAATTCTTGGAGGATTATTGCCGTTGTCATTCCCATAGCCTCGGCTTTATTTATCTTAGCAGTTTCGGGGGTACTTTTTGCACTGTGTAGAAGACGCAGCAATTTATCCGTGAAAACAGACAAGGAGAAATGTAATTTCTCGCTGTGGCACTCTGATAGCAGCAGGGACATGTTAGGGGACATCCTCAGAGCCACCGAAAACTTCAATGATAAATACTGCGTCGGCAGAGGCGGATTCGCTGCGGTTTACAAGGCAGCTCTTCCCTCTGGCCAAATACTAGCAGTCAAGAAGTTTTATCCGTCTGTTGACGGGACCATGGCAGACAGAAAGAGCTTCATTTCAGAAATAGAAGCGCACGCAAGGATTCGACACCGAAACATTGTAAAATTGTACGGGTATTGTTCTCAGAGTATGGTGCGGCTTCTGGTGTATGATTACGTGGAGAATGGTAGCTTGGGACAGGTTTTACACAGCGAAAGGGCAAAGTATTTAGAGTGGGCAGCTCGTTACAGAATTGTACAAGGGATAGCTCATGCATTGGCATATCTTCATCATGACTGTGTGCCACCAATTGTTCATCGCGACATCACATGCAATAATGTATTGCTGGATTCTTCGTTCGAGCCCTGCGTTTCAGACTTCGGCACAGCTAAGGTGCTCAACGTTGAATCTTCCACGATGTCAAAAATTGTAGGGTCCTGTGGATACATCGCTCCAGGTATACATGATATCTTAATCAAAACTTTAGAGTCATTTAATTCCTGCACATTCCTTATATTTGTGTGGTTTTTAATCGATTTTACTTTTCACCATGCAGAGGTAGCATATTCTATGAAGCTGACGGAGAAATGTGACGTGTACAGCTTTGGCGTGGTAGCATTAGAAGTACTAAGCGGAAAACATCCAGTTGGAGAAAATAGGGATCATATTTTCAACCAAGAGATAATGCGGAAGCATGCAGATGACTTGTTTGTAAAAGATGTTTTGGACGTTAGACTTGAAATTCCCCAAGGAGCAATGGTAGATAAGGTTGTCTATATGTTAAAATTAGCGTTTGAATGCATAAACCCAGTACCAAATCAGAGGCCGAGCATGAGAGATATCGCCAAATTTCTGCAGAGCACTGATAAAGACGTGTGCACAAGCAAATTCCATCCGTGCTACTTACACACCCTGACTCTATCTCAACTCTTGTGGGATTCTTGAAATTTCCAATATATATATATATATTTGTTTTTAACAGAAATGACATGTTGCAAGTTGCGAATTCTAACGGGTCCACGAAACTTTCAAGAGCATCGTCAAAGATGTAGGTTGTTACAAGTGGACGACGATGTTTATAAAGTATTTGTCGAGCAAGTGAATGGACATCGTTTACCGTTCGTTTAGTCTCGAACTCATTATTTAAAAAATAATGATAGAATTTTAGTTTATGATAAGATCGATACAATTTAGTGTTAAACGCTTATCTTCATTTTTAAATATTGTTATAAAAAAACAATTCATCTCGCCGGCTTATACTCATTGATCGACTTAAAAACCAAATTAAGCATCTTATTTATTTCCCCTCCCCATATATGTCATTGTTTGGAATAGTGCTTAAGGTTGAGTTCAAACGAAACATTGAAAAACATACTTCATCAACATTAGTTTAGTTGTAAAAACTAAATTTTTGGATGTTGCTAGAGATTAATCTAAATTTCATTTTTCCTGCTTTTATATTTATTGCAGATTTACGATGTAGCTGGGAATTTCCTAACGTAGCTGGAAATTTTCTATATATTGGTAAAGGCTGACAGGGCTCCATTCTTCTTACACATTTTATTGATAGGGGTCCAGACCCCTCTAAAATCTTGTGTTTAACCAAAACATTTATTTGTTTATATAGCGTAGTTGATGAAAGTCTTGGGTATCGGTAGAGGCGGACCCAGGTTCCATTGTCCCTGCCTTCATACTGCAGATATACGATGGGAATATCCTATGTGCTAGTAGACGTCGACAGGGCTCCATTCCTTCTATGCCCACCTTATTGACAGGGATCCAAGTCCCTCTAAAAATCCAGTGTTTACCCTAAACATTTATCTACAAGAATGGTGTAGTGGTTAGGGTTTTAACTTCTTTTTGGGAGGTCCAAAGTTCAAACAACTCCATACTCAAAAGAGGATAGGCTAGATGGTAGTGGCCAAATAATTGTCGGTTGAATATCCCAGTTTGATGCCGTGGAAAGTTGAAGGTCCCCTTCACTAAGGATTCGGTTGACTATACTTTACCCAATGACTTAGAAGGTTGACTATACTTTACCCAATGACTTAGAATTTATAAAAACAACTCATTCATTCATAGTATTGAATAAAAAAAAAAAATTAACTCGCATATACACGAGTTGGACAAATCAACAAGGAAAGCTTTGTGCCATACGCCCATCGGCTCCACATACTCCACGCGTTTTAAACTTTTCGATGATTAAGTTGATAATGAAGCTTTGCTAGACATACTCCACGCGTTTTAAACTTTTGGATGATTAAGTTGATAATGAAGCCTTGTGATAATGAAGCTTTGCTCCACATACTCCACGCGTGAACATGCCCAAGTTGATAATGAAGCTTTGCTCCACATACTCCACGCGTTTTAAACTTTTGGATGATTAAGTTGATAATGAAGCTTTGCTCCACATACTCCACGCGTTTTAAACTTTTGGATGATTAATGTGAAAGTTTGTTTATATTTTTATGAGGTTAATTGTAGTTACATTATTTTTAGTAGTTTAGTAGTTGATAAGTTTAGGGGTTGTTTTTAACACTTTTATTCCATCTTGTTGGATGATTAATGTGAAAGTTTGTTTATATTTTTATGAAGTTGATTATAGTTACATTATTTTTAGTAGTTTAGTAGTTGATAAGTTTAGGGGTTGCTCCTAACACGTTTATTCTATTTCCTTGTTGTCGGTTTGACGTGCATGTAAAGGATTCAAATCAGACTATCTTGTGGGTCTCACATGCATGTAAAGGATTCAAATTAGACTATTATTTTTACAAAATGGTATCCCAAGATTTGAACCCAGACGCCCACTCAGAGGATTCAAATTAGACTACTACTTTTACAAATTCAGATCAGATTACTACTTTTACAAATTAGCACCCCAAGATTTGAACCCAAATCTCTTTGTGATAAATGCCTAGTCAAACAAGCACTTAACAATCCATTGGGAGCAAAATTTGTTTATATTAATTTATTCAAAATAATATATAAAATTTAAGAAAATAGTTTTTCAATTTACAAATATTTAAATTTTAAAGAAAGATTTAAAAAATATATACTACCTAATTATTTTTTTTAATTTAAATATTTTAATAAAATTATAAATTTTATTACAATAAAATCAAATAACTTATTTTAAATAAAATACACACTTATAAGTATTTTTATATCTACAATTTAAACCCATGCCTTTTATGACAAAAACAACCTATATAAATAAGTGAGCCTAACCTTTTTATAGAATGGAGAGTTATGATAAAAGATATATATTTTTTTCATACTAATTAGAAATGTACTTGGGTGGGAAAACATAAGAGAAAGTTCCAAAAGCCTTCTTTGTGGTCACGTGAAAAACATTAGGCATAATTTTAATTAGGATAGTTAGTAAAAGGATAAGCATTAAGCTTAAGCAACATAGGAATCTAAAAGATAAATATACTTAAATATTTTTACTTGAGACATAATAAGATAATGTTGAACAATGATAGGAAGAGTCTAACATGTGTTACAACTTACCTTGTGAGTTGTTTTATTATATGGAAAACTTCATAGCTATGGATATTATAGGCAGCTCTTTTAAATTGTTGATAATCACTCCTTTTTTATATATCGTATTTTTTATGTTCATCTTTATTTGCAAGAATGTGAACATGATAGGACCAATGATCTATTTAAGAGGCTTTCTTGACTAAGAAACCACGAGTTCCTTCTTTCAAAGAGGTATGGTTATGTTTGGACATAATTTGTAGATAGATTTTGAGGAAGAATATTGGCCTAGTATCCTCCTAATTTGTTAATTGTTACTTATATCAATGGAAAAGTAACTTATTTTAGAGTTATACTTTAATAATGAGGTTCAAATTGATCAATTTATAAAAATGGAAAAGTGTTAGCAAGGGCTCAATATAGCTAGTGTCATTTCCTTAGTTATATCTATAAGCTAGATAGTGTTAAAATATAGGCAACACTAGATTAGTAGTTAGCATGTTGATTAGTATGATGCTAAGATTTGTTACGAAGATATATAAGCATACCTCTTCTCAAAGGGTACATGGCAACCTATTTATAGCAAAAGCCTCAAAATTTTAAATCAAATACCTTACACAAGAGGAATATATATAAAGGGTTGGTCTTATGTGAAATACAAAGGTGTACCCATTTTTGTTATATATATTTTTTTTTTATATATATATATATATATATATATATATATATATATATATATATATATATATATATATAATATCTTAAGGTTTTTCCTTATTGAACCTAAAAATGGATAACATTTGATGCACCAAAAAAGAAATATTCTACAAAACCTAGAGACAAGTTGTTATGGAGACTAAGGCCTAGTTTGGATGGCAACAACGATAGGTTAGAGAAAATCTAATGATAAATGAATAAATATTATGACTAGAAGTGAATCAAAGAAGAGATAAAAGGTTAATGACTCATAAAGATCAATAATTATCAAAAATTTACAATGAAAATCTAGAAATGCCCTCTAGAAAGTCAAAAACTAATTCAAAATATTTTTAGAAAACTCTCGAGGAAGATTGTTTAGAATATTTCTAGGGATGGGTTGTTAATTGTACAATTTTAGATCTAATAAATATTTGATACAAACATTAATATAATATAAAAGAAACTAGAATAACCTAAAAATAGCGATGTTAATTGTGTAGTTGTGATAGATACTAGTTTGAGACCAAGCTATAACTCTACATAGCCAACCAATAACTATAAGGGTGGTTATAATTTGTTGTTGTAAAGACAATGTTTAATAGGAAAATATTCATAAAAAATAACCTTGTATAAATTAAGTTGTTATTAGTGGAGAACATTGTGACGTTTAATGCCCACTCATATCTACATTTTAGGGGAAGGTTTTAGTGGGGTGATCTCATTAATGGGATGGATATATAAATAGTGACTAAAGGGAAGGAAAACTAATCCAAAAATAAATAAAAATAGGAAGACAAAGAATAAATACTCAAAAGCAGATGTTATAAATATGAGATGGGATAAGGGAAGAGCTTGAATCAAATAGAAAGGAAAATATCTTAAATAATCTAAAGAGAAGGAATTCCAAAGATAATCCTAACAATAGCACACTAGAAAATACCATAAATATGGTGTCAAATAATTTTAGAGAGACTTGCATAGGAGATATAACATTGGCATTTGGAGATATTCCTATGGACTAGTATTAATTGGGTGGCCAAAGTTGGGAGGGCATTAGAGATTGAAGAGGATATGAGAAGACTAAAACTAATGCATAACCCTAATCCAAGTCTAATGGATTTATATTAAAGTAAGAAAAACCAAGGTGATATGATGCTAACCCTTAAAAAGAGTAAAAATATATAGCTAATTGAAATAATACCTTCTTGATGGAGACATCCCTATGCAAAGTATAAATCATTAGGGTAATATTATGAAGCAAAGATTGATCCATAGAATGTTCATCAATCTATTGTTTAGATATTTATTTTAATATTATTAGATTAAAGAGGATAGAAAAATCATCAATAGTATCAAAGTTACTTGAAGTGCTAAGAGCCAAATTATTTGATATAGAATTGAAGAGAGATAAACATGAAAACCAAGAAACCTATGAAAGAGTCCAAAAATTGAATGGGTAGTGGTAGGAGTACTGTGAGTAGATCTATACACCTTCCCAATGGTTGGTAGAGACTTAAATGAAACTAAGAAGAATTATTAATTTCTTATAACATATGAAAGAAACAAGGCATCATTGACAAAGATAATATTGTATAAGAAACAATATGAAATGATGCATTCTAGTGGTAAATAAGGTTTATTAAAAAAAAGAAATAGATAAAAAAAGGTTTTAACATTAACTTTCATTTTCTAGAAATTATCATTGAAAGCATAAGCAAAATGAGAGTGGTCCACAAGTTAAATGAAAGAGTAATAAAATTTTATTAAAGGTTCAAAACTACCTAGATTAAATTACATGAACCCTTAATAGAAAAATAGTAAGTCAAACGATTTGTATTGGGATCAAATCCATCTTTGTGAAAAGAAATTGTTTGCAGCAAAAGAAATGACACCAAACACATAAACTGAAAATGAAGCGATTGCAATATAATGAATGATCTTTGTATTAAACAGGGGAGCCTTGATCTCCCATTTTTACAATGTTGTTGCCCCAATGTGAAGGGGTAAATATTACAATGCTTTATTTTACAAAATACAATGCTTCAAATGATGGTCTCTTATTCTCCAATCAAGTTAAACTAAATGTCTTTCGCTCCTCTGCTACAACTTCAAATATTTGAGTGGGCTTGAGTATCCTAGGAATAGGCCCATTCTAGCTTTAGCAGCTGCTCAAGGATCTATCTCCTGCACACATGAAATGCACACAAGGGTTTAGTAGCACATGTATATATGATTGAAAACCCATGCAATAAAATCTTAAATGAATGCTTGCAGAAATCAATAGTACATTGCAAAAAACATGAAAAAGTAGACCTAAATACCTTTCCAAATTTTAGCGTACCAATCTCTATTATGGTTGCGCTCATGAGTAACCATGGGTATGCGGGTGGGACTATCCAACCATGGGCATGTAGTTGGAGAACCATGGGATGGCGGTTGCAATTGTGTAATCACCAACGGGTGGTTGAGGCTGGATGGTAGAAACCTTCAAAATGACACTTTGGGGATTCGAATCCTTGGTCTCCTAGGGATGCATATGAGCTCCTAGCATGATTTCGGTAGCTTGACAGTATGTTCTTTCAGCTTCTTTTAGTTGATGGAATGAAGGTTCCTTTATAGGTCCCTTGGTATTTTGAAGGGAAAGGGAGGTGGCAAGCTAGGATTACCAAATTGTAATCTAGGGCTGCCAAATAGAAGGGGCAGTTATAGTGAGTCATCTAGGGTGTCTCACTTAATTAGGATGATGTGGCTAGTGGGTAGGTGCAAGTGGAGTGAGGTGTGAGGGATGTCCCATGTGAAGGGAAAAGGGTGAAATGGGTGTGTGAGAGGTGGCAAGGGGTGGTGGTGATGTGGCTAGGACACATGTCTAATGAGTAGGCAAGGTATCCTAGGTAGATTTTCCAAATTTAGAAAATCTAGAAAATACTTTTAATGTATACTTTTTTATGCCTAAGTTTAGACTTAGACATATATTATGCAGAATTGTATTGTGAAATATGGGGTAGAATGTGCAAGGATCAATATGCCTAAGTTTAGGCTTAGTCATATATTCTATTATGTGCTAAAGTGCAAATGCCTAGATTTTGGTGTTTATAGATACCACTTTTGTACTGTGTTGTGTAAAACACAATGTTGTGCAAAAACAAGAGATACTTGTTCTTATTGGATGTATAAATGGACTCAAATCTTCTCGATGCACAAGAATGAATAATTTTTTAAAATTTTGAATTTTTTGCTTACCCCCTCAATTGGCGAATGGGTAAATAATGAAACCACAAGCCAATTGATGAAATGTGGATGATGAAAAGGAGTGGATGCAATGGATGCAAATGTGCGAAATTGAATATCAACTTGATACCCCAAGTTTGGGGTGGTTTTGTAATTTTGCAAATTTACCTTTGGTTGCAATGAGGTGCAAAATGATGTGGTAAAAGAACCAACCACTGTGGGAGTTCGGGTGCCCATGTGACTGTAGCAATTCCTACCAAATGATATGGTGTTAGAAACTAGGAACTCTGGGAGCTCAGACACCTTAGTGATTTTGGCAATTATTACCAAATTATGAGTTGATTGTTTTTCTCTTTTGTAATCCAACGGAAAGGGCTTAATAATAACACTATGCAAATTAGGTTGAACACAGTAACACTCAAAAATTAAGGGACCCAATTGTTTAATACCACATGTGATGATGTTGATTGATTTTGAACAAGTATCCTCATGGTGAGTTACCCATCCTACCAGATTGCATGGATAACTAATCACTACAACCACCACATGTCTAGAGTAACTCACTAGATACAAGGATCACTTTGAATGATAATGATGGTTGAAGATGATGATTGAATGCATTGTTGTTTTGGGGGGATATTTTTTATTTATTTTCAATTGCATGTCTACGACTGGTTGCGCTCGAAAACCTCGTATCTGCAATTAGCACCACCAAATGTGGGTGCATAGTTGCATGTGCTTACCAAATGTGGACACACGATTGGCTCTACAAAATGCATCTATAAATATACATGTGTTGGCAAATTGGATTCATTTGTGTGTTTGAAGTTTTTCTAAGTGATTGAGAGATTGAGTGATGGAGATGGTTGGTGAGACGAGCGAAGCGGTTGACGGGGCAGAGGTTGGCAGCTCAATTGGAGCTAGAGTTGGTGCACGGGTGGAGGAGGTATGCTTTTGAGGCCTTTCCCTTTATTTGGTTTTATTTGTGCATTTTTTTTTAAACTAAGAGGGGATGGTAACAAAATTTATTTATTTATTATTTTTTTTTTATGAAAAATGGGGAGGTGAATTATTTTTTTATGAAAAGAATGTATGAAAGTGTTGTGTTTTTATGTTTTTGTATGAGAAAAATGCATGAAAATGTTTTTGAAATGAAAAGAATGCAAGAAAATGTTTGTGTTTTTTTTTTGGGGGAAATTAAAAGAAGGTAATTTTTTTTTTGTGTTTTTATGTTTTTGAAAAGAAAAGAATGCAATTTTTTTTTTTGTGTTTTTATGTTTTTGAAATGAAAAGAATGCAAAATGTTTTTGTGTTTTTATGTTTTTGAAATGAAAAGAATGCAAAATGTTTTTTGTTTTTTTATGTTTTTTTTAAAATAAAAAGAATGCAAAGTGTTTTTGTGTTTTACGTTGTTTTTTATTTTTTAATTTTTTGAAATGATGTATGCACTTATCTGGATTTGGTTTATGCTTTTTACAGGCGAAATTTATTGAGGTTCAACATCGATGGCCTCGTATCATATCTCGACTATGGAAGGCATTGATTGATGATGATTGGAAGTGGCTGACGGTGGTGAGGTTGGATGGTTGTAGGTGGGTGGAGGTTGTGACGGCAGATGAGAAGTACTTGTCTTATTTTGTGGAGAGGTGGGACCCTGATAGGGAGTCATTTTAGATTTTGATAAGGGAGCTTACTATTATCCTGGAGGATGTTTATCATATCTTTCGTGTTCCTATCGAGGGTTTTCCAATCTGGTTTGGCCATGATAAGGAACATGAGCTGAGACCCATATATGGTGATGACTGGGATGTGGATGTCAACAAGGGTGGTATTCAGTATATTCAGTTGTATAAGGATGGGAAGTTAGGAGCACTTCCTACCTTTGTGATGTACATATTAGGCAACATGTTATTGCCTAACAACATGGGATCTAGGTTCCCTTGGAACCAGGTGAGGCTTGTTCTTGATCTGATTGATGAGCCTTGGGTTTATGCTTGGACTTCCACCCTACTTTTATAGTTGTACATGAAGCTCTATGAGTTGAAGAGGCATGAGCGAAAGGGACTCGACTGCGACTTACTTCTTCAGCTTTGGGTTTGCAAACATATCAAGATAACTCATCCAAAGGGTCTACCTTGTGAGTGGGATCACTCATTGCCTTGTGCTCATTGTTGGTAGATCAACGAGGAGGATTTACTGAGTCACCCTATCCATAGTGGCTAGGAGTATCGAGATATATTTTTTGCTCTTACTAGTGGTGACATATTTTGGTGACCATGGTGAGGCCTCATTTGGGATGGTAATGTGGCACAACTTCGATAGATTAGACAAGGTAGGTGACTGGTTGGGTATCATGGGCGAGAGATGGAGTTCATTCAATTTTCTTGAGTGATGTGACAATTTGGTTTGGTTCAAGGAGTTCTTTATGCTCCAGTTCTATACAAGCATCGAGATTATGAGCTTAGTCTTCTTATTACTCCTAATTTTTAGACTGTGGATGATGATCGAGATGATGAGGTCATAGATGTCCCAAATGTAGATGATATTGGGACTATAGTTGAGTACGATGTCTGGTTTGCTTTGTAACCTCCATGGGCACTGAGTTAGGTTGTTGATGATGTAGTGAGTGGTGATTATCAAGATGTTGGTGAGCAGACTCCTCGATGATTAAAATACCATCAAGGTAGTGGTAGTAGGGGCCAAGCTAGGACAAATTTTGATTAGCCTACAAACACTGGGACCAGGGGTGATGGAGATGGAGATGGGGATGGAGACAGTGGTAGTGGTGGTGGTAATAATGGAGGGTAGGGTCTACCTCCATGCCATACTGAGGATGATTTGGGGGTCCTTCAAGCTAAGTAGGATAGCTTGGGCTAGACTGTAGCGGATCGTGATGTATATTATGAGGTTACAAAGTGTGTTTGCATCTTGGGATGTCAAGATAGCTCAGTTTTGGAGTGAGGTGAATGGGCTATAGAGTGCACCTAGTGGAGGTGGATATGGATCTAAGGTTGGGGATCTCCATGCTAAGTTAGTAGAGTGAGAGGCGCATCAGAATCAAGATATATCTATTTCTCAATCACATCTTATGTACATTCATATTCTGGAGGATAGCCTTGCTCACCATCACATCCCGCTACCTATGCAACCTTCTTCATCATATTATGGTTGTACTAGGTAGGGTGAGTCTAGGCCTAGTGGTTCACATTCTCGGGCTCCTAGTTTTCATGCTCCCTCAGGCTCACAAGTATCCGCTTATGGTCCTCCTAGGGGTCATGGTAGTTCTAGCTAGGAGTGCTTATTATCCTTTTTTTGTAGTTTTTATTTTTCTTATGAGCCTTAGTGCTCTGATGTATACAACCTTTTGGGTGATTTTTGTACTATGTGGTTTATATATACATATACATAGATTTTATTCTGATCATTTGTGTTTGCGCTTTTATTTTGTTGTATGTATGGATGCATATGAAATAATGTAGTGATTGAGTGAAATGCATGGTAAATATTATGTTGTAATGATCATTTAAATATGTTTTAGACTCTTTCTTGATAAACTTTATCTTATTTGTTTAATGAGAGACACTAACATTTGGCTATATAAATGAAATGGACTATGGAATGTAATAATGGAAATGATATGGAATTGTTTTGAATAAAGGATCTAGATTTGTTTTGCACCGACTCAAACATCCTAGTTATCTTAAATAAACGCATCTATGTATCTCGTAAATATTTCATGATGCTAAGGTTATCCTAGTGGTTTCAAATTTCTCAAGGAACAACTGTGTGTGCAAATGAATGTTTTTTTGTCATTACAAGCTAGGTCAAATAAATCAATAGTGACTTATGTCAATAATCTAGATCATTCATGAGTGTCCATATGTTTATACAAAAGGTCGCTAATGTGACAGACGTGGTGCCACACATAACAATAACCCATTGCCATGCGAGTTTCAATCAATCCATTATTGTAATGAGGATTAGCCCATGGTTTTTGAAACACTAAGAATTCCAAGGATTCAAGTTCCTTTCCATTCTTTTATAGCATTGAATTTTGAATTTTCATATTTTATTTTTTATTTTTTCTCACTTTTGTATTAGAGCAAAGTGGATTTTTATTGCTTTTGGGATACTTGCTCATTTTGAGGAAAAACAAGGGAATTATATTATATATATATTTATATATATATATATATATATATATATATATATATATATATATATTTATATATATATATATATATATATATATATTATATATATATATTGTAGGATGAATGTGGAGCTTGTCCTTTTGTCAACTCTTTAGCATTCTAGATCATGCACATAATTGTATGAACAGGGGAAACCTTTCACTTTATGGAAATAACAACTTATGACTTTGTCATTCCTAAGCTTCACAATGTTTTAATATATTTTGATGTGCATGGTCCAAGAGGAAATTTTATTTACCAAGAATAAATTATTGCATCCGAAGATTGTTTGATTTTTAATGGAGGTTGCTCAAAACACTAGGAGTAGCTAAGTGAATGAAAACACCTAAATGTTGCTTATAGACTAAAGTGTTATGTGATATTTGGTGATACTTTCACTATATGCTTTTGAAAATTAAAAGGTGTACATAAAATAGTTAGTGGTCGCATAATAATTATTTTTGATGATTATACGATATCTATCCTAATTTATATGAACCCCTTAATCGATAAACTATCGTAGTGAAAGTTGCAAATTATTATGACTGATGGATTATTGAGTAATATTTGACATAAGGTACCCCTGATTAAGGCAACAAGACATAGTGGAATAATAATTTTCCAAGTTAACCAAATGGTCTCTAATATTATGAATGGTATGAACAAATGTAAATGACTGAAATGCTTATATGAAATGTAGGTGGAATACATGGATGTATGCAAAAATGCAAAGAATTTTATTTTAAGCCATGTATATGTACATATTTACAATTGCACTAAGCATAGAACACCTTTAGGTGTATGATATTTAATGGTTTAGGTTTCAATGTTCCCTCTAAATTTACAATTCTACATGTTCTTGGATCCAAATTTTGCTTGACAATGTATGGATCTAACCAATTAGCCATAAATTTATCTCTTAAGTGCGATAATAAATTGGTGTTTTATTAATTATCTTTAAGAATGAGATCTCCCACTTGGCATTCATGAGGATGGACTTTTGCATTATAAGCACATTTTATGTGATCTTGATATACTCATAAATATTATAAGGTATTGATTCCCCTTTCATCAAGGAGTGTAAGTTGATCAATATGTGCTTGTCTAGTTATGTCATCATCCATGAATTCTTGTAATGCAACTCATATAGAAGGGATCTAAAGCTCAAGAAGCATGATTGCTTTGGCTCCATAGACCAATGAAAATGGAGTTGCCCCTGTTGGCGTTTGGATGCTTATTCGATAAGCCCATATTTCCAAGGGGAGTTGAGTAAGCCAATCTCTATGGTTTTATTTGACAAGTTTCTTAAGAATGGCTATCACGGTCTTATTGGTTGCCTCAACTTATCCATTTTCTTGTAGGTAATAAGGAGTCAAGAAACTATGTTGGATATTATATTTGTTGCATAATGCTCGAAAATCCTTATTTTTAAAAGACTTGCCATTATCAAAAATGATCTTTGAGGGAATCCCAAAATGACAAATAATATGTTGGAGTATGAACTCCACAATTCAGGGTCTAATCATAGTGGTCATTGGAATCGCTTTGACCCATTTTGTGAAGTATTCTGTGGTAGTTATGATGAATTTGTATTGTCCTGAAGAGGCATGTGAAATATTTCCAATCAAATCTAGGCCTCATTATGAAAAGGGCCAAAGGCTTTGAATTGGTTGTAATGTTTATGATGGTACATGAGTCAAATTGGCATGTTGTTGATATTTTTGACATTTCTTCACATATTGACAACAATCATTTTCAATGGTGGGCTAATAATAACCCATGCACAAAATATTCTTTGCAATGGCAATTCCACTAAAGTGGGCACCACAAGTACCATCATGGGATTTAGTTATGGCTCTTTGTCCCTCTCCGGGATCTATACATCGAAGTAAGATTCCATCATAGCCACATCTATACAACACGTCCCCCAAGAGAGTGCTTTTGTTTGAACATTCTCTTTGCCATTCACATAAAATATGATGGGAGGGTCCCAAACTTAAGAAAGTCCTTTATTTGACCAAGGAAAGACTCATATGGCTTTGTGTGGATGAAACAAACACTCTTTTCGTATTTATATTTTGCTCATGAGATTGTAAATTTGGATATTGTTGTGATGATAAGCAGTTGAACTTATCCATTTTTTGTTCTTTACAATCAATGATCCTAGAGAAGCCATCACATATGCAAACCTATTAGTCAAATAAGGTAAGTTGTCAATCTCATACCAATCAAAATTTGTTAGCAATTTTTTTGCTATTTTATGGTATTGTTTCAGGGCTAGTTCTCTATATTGGTAAGTTCCTTTCACTTGGCAAATGACAAGTTGAGAATCACCAAAAATTATTATACGCTTAATACCCATAGCTAATGCTAATTGAAGCCCCAAGATTAAGGCTTCATACTTTGCATTGTTGTTTGTGCATGAAAAGTAAAGTTTGAATGATAAAGTAATTAGTATTTCTTCAGATGTATAAAACACGACTCCACCTTGTCATTTTTTGCACTTTGACCCATAAAATAAGAGAGTGATGTCAACATCATCCTCAAGGAGTGACTAGTTCTTCTTATTCAATGACAGAAAGACTGAATAATTTGGAAGCTTGATAAAAGGAGTTGATCATTTGGAAGTGGAGTTTCTACGAGTTGATCGGCTATCACCTGATATTTAATGGATTTTTGGCTAATGAATTCAAGATAAAATTTTGTAAAGAGCATTATCCATTTTGCAGTTCGAGTATTATTGTATGTGCATGCCATCATATAACATAGAGGATTTTCTCTTGCTATGATATAGGTAGTGTTACTTAGCATATAATATCTGAATTTCTTAGTTGAAAATACCATTGCTAAGAATAAATTCTCAATGTAAGCATATCTTGTTTCATAACTCACCAAAGTTCGACTAATGTGATAGATTGCTTGCTCTCTTTGATTTTAATTCTTTTGCATAAGAATTATCGCTAATGCAAAATATGTGGTAAAAATGTAAATATAAAAATGGACTCCTAGACGAGGCGATGTTAGTACTGGTGTTGAAGCCAAATATTTCTTGATGTCATAAAAAACCTCTTGAAATTCTTTTGTCCAAGAAAATTGATCCCCTTTTGTAGCAAGTGATTGAACAACCTGTATTTATTTGAGAGTTGTGCAATGAATCGACGAATGAATTGAATCTTTCCTTGTAAACTGCACAACTCTTTAAGATTTGTTGGAGGGGGGTATTTCAACAATGTCCTTGACCTTATCGGGGTCCACTTCAGTGCCTCACTTGGAGGCAATGAATCCTAGAAGTTTACCTGATATGACTCCAAATACACACTTCTTAGGGTTTAATCTCACCTTATGTTCAATTAATTGATCAAAGGCTTTTTCTAGTACTTCGATGTGCTCAAGATGTGTTTTGGATTTAGTGATTAAATCATCCACATAGTATTCAATTATTTTGTGCATAGAGTCATGGAAGATATATGTTATGGCACATTGGTAAGTAATTCCTATATTTTTGATATCGAATGGCATCACCTTGTAACAAAAAGTTCCCCAAGGTGTGGCGAATGTTGTTTTGTATTGATCCTTAGGATTGATTTGAATTTTGTTGTATTCTAAAAAACCATCCATTAGAGAAAGCATTTCATGGCCTGCACAAGATTATACAAGTTGATCTATGTTCGGTAATGAAAAATCATCTTTGGGACACACTTTGTTTAAATCTAAAAAATGTGTACATACTTGTATTCCCCCATTCAATTTGTGAATGGGTACCATGTTTGAGAGCCATTTGGGATAATCAATGGGTTGTATGAAACCCACATCTAGTAATTTTTGTAGCTCTTCTTTAACAATGAGTGCTATGGTAGGATGAAGTTTCCTCAATTTTTGTTTGAACATTTTTGCTTTGGGAGCTAAGGTGAGGTTATGTACCACCAATTTGGGGTCAAGACCAGGTATATCTTTGTATGACCACACAAATATCTCTTTATTCCTTTTCAATATATATATGATGTGCTCTTTCTCTTCTACGGATAGATATTTTGCTATTTTCACAATTTGGGGATTATCTACATCTTGACTTAGGTTCACATCAATGGATTATTCAATAAGAATATGAGAACCCTATTCTAACTGATGTGGAGTAGAAAAAATATGAATATCATCCTCCACATTTTTAGAGGATTTGAGCAAGGTTTCTTCTACTTCGATTTGAAAAACAGAAGTAGGAAAAGGTGAAGATTGCTAAGGAATATAAGCATTTGAAGTCTTAGTAATTCTTCAAATAGGACAAACTCGACTATGGATGGTGGCGATGAAATCCTATCTATTTTTATAAGGCTATTGTTGATCGAAATCAATTTTGCCAAATCATATGGATTGTAGAGTGGGGTGAGCAAGTCAACATAAATCATGTTAACTTGGTGGAAATGAAGTGGCTTCAATTTGGAGAGTGAATTGTCTTGTTCAATCTCTCTAGGGAGCAACTTACCCATGGCAGTTGAATTATGATTCTATGAATGCTACCAAGGTGGTGGTGGTGGATCTGGTTTAGGTCGCTCTCATGAAAGATGTAAGAGAAATATGGATCGATTAATAGAAAACATTGTAATGTAGTACTCATCTCTCTCAATGGGATCTATAGGGGCCACATCCTCTTTGGGACCATAAAAAATGTTACTGATTATGTCCACGTTTGGTCCCATTTCCTAAAATTCCTCAAAATCATCATCAAAAATGTAATTGATCATAGCTATATGTGGTCTCATTTTTGAAAAGGCCTCATGTAAATAAGGTGCAAACTCAGGGTCTAAATACTCATCATCACTATCATCGTTGTCTTCACTTTTCTCATCCTCTTCGAACTCTAGGATGAGTTGCTAAAATCTATGCTCAAAGGAGGATTTTGAGGATGATGGCTTGTATCCTAATCCAAAGCAATCATGTGCTTCTCGATAGTGGGGCTTAATGATATGATGTGGATATTTTTCATGTCATCCAAGACCAAATCCCTACCAGTTAAACTGATAAAAGTATCGTATGAGAAAATATGGATTGGACAAATATTCTAGGTTAGCACAAAATTCCTACATGGGTTCTTCATTAGGAGGAGGTGGATTGGATGAAGAATCCACTCCCCTATATACAAATTTAATCCTATTTGGCTCAAAACCCATTTTGTATATTGCACCTATGACCAAAGGTGGGTCATGTGGGAGACCATAATCTCTAACAAACTGGATAGGTGGTGTTATTATGACACTCTCAACTATATACTCACAAATACTTAGATTAGTGAGATGGACTACAACTTGAGTTGGCTGGGATATGGATGAGTTGGGTGCCGATGTGGATGCTTCAATGGTGGCTTGTGGTTCAAATAGTGGGGATCAATGATATTATGCAGATATTTTTCATGTCATCCAAGACTAAATACCTGCTAGTTAACCTAATGAAAATATAATATGGGGAAATCTAGGTTGGACAAATATTCTAGGTTAGCACAAAATTCTTTCATGGGTTCTTCATTAGGAAGAGGTGGATTGGATGAAGAATCCACTCCCCCATATACAAAGTTAATCATATTTGGCTCGAAATCCATTTTATATATTGTACCTATGGCCTAAGGTGGGTCATGTGGGAGACCATAATATCTAAAAGACTGGATAGGTGGATTATGACACTCTCAAATATGTACTCGCCAATACTCAGATTTGTGAGATGGACTACAACTTGAGTTGGTTGGGATATGGATGAATCAGGTTCCAATGTGGATGCTTCAATGGTGGCTTGTGGTTTAGATGGAAGATATGACTCATTCGAAAATGTTTTTTTATTATATAGGTGACCCTATCTACGATACAATGGGTGATGGGATTTGAGATGGATTTGCTTTAATGGTGTAGCACCTTAAATTTGATTCATTTGCATGAGAACATAAAAAATATCATGTTTGCATTAATTGCCTCACAATATGTGCCTATTTGACGAGATCATACTACAACCTCTGAAATCATAGTACGACCTCTGAAATCATAGCACGATTTCAGTATTACAATACTTGCGATCGACATATGATATCATCAATCATAATATGATTTTTCCTAGAAACAAAAAATTCAAAAATAGAAAACGATAAAAATCAGTTGAACAATTTTTGTCCTCACCTGTGTAACTGTGTGGGAAATGCGAGATTGGATCCATTCGGCCTCACCCAGATTAGAAGAAGTTATAACAATTCAACCTCCTCCCTATTATGGACACTCTTCCCTACTTATTTAACTAGACCCCTCCCTCTAAAATTCTCCTACCTCCTTACACTTTTAGGAAACTTCACATAATTTTGCATCCTAGCTCTGGTTATTTGATTATTTGCAGGATCAGAGGACATTGTTGCAGATCAAAGGATACAATATTGCGATCGTAGTATGACTTTGCAAGTTTGGGATATGATATTTCTTAGAAGGTTACGATATCATCTGTAGTTAGTTTTGGGGTGACCTCAAGCTCTAGTTTGCATATTCTACTATTCATCTAGTTAATCTACATTACATTTAGCACCCTTCATCACATAAATTATTAGATTTAATCATTTGCATTCCTGGAGTTCACCTAATATCATGTAATTGCATATTTTAGGTAATTTAGATGCATATATTTATCAATTATGTTATTACTATTGTCCAATAGCATTCATTAAATCTGAATCATACTTGCAATATAAATAGAATTATAGATTTCTTGTTTTCTATCATCAATCTATGCATTTGATGTTTTCTGTAAAAATGAGATATGTTTGTCTCTGTTCGAAATATGATCTTGTAGGATCGTAATACAATCTTGTAGTATTATAGTACAATATCACCTAGTTTCATATGATCTAGACTGCATACAAAAATTAGAATCTTCATCAGACATCTGGATGCAGGTAAGAGTTTGAAATCACTTTTAAGGCATTGCATTGTTCTTCCATACTTTATCTTCTATTATTTGTTGTTTGCATTTGAATTAAAATTGCATATAGGTTATATTAATTGCATATTGGCCAAACTTAGGTGTATGCGTGATTTGATCAAAACAGACACATCAAAACAAATCCCAAACCTAGGCTCGGAAACTACCACAAAATTTTTCCTGGTGAACCCAACCCATTCATAAAAAAATCACCATAAGAGGGTACAAATTCAAATACCTCTCCTCTGAGGTGTAGACCCATTCTTTTCCCATCCCCCTTCTAGATGCAGATCCATCAACCTGAAGGAAAGGGATGCAAAAATTTTAGACCTACAAATGGATTGATTAATGGTTAGTGGATTTGGATGGCATGAAAAGATGAAGGGTGTTTGCGAAGTGGGAGGTGTACTTAATTAATATGATGGTTGATTTACAAGATGATCGGGTGTGATGGAAAAATGATATGAAGTGGATGAGGGTTGACTTGGGTTGATGGCTTGAGATGCAAAGGCATGATCAACTATTGGCAAAAGTCTTCAATATGGGTGATATGGGTGAGGTATTGCTACTTGGGGTGGTTCAAATGATGGGGGGATGAATAGAAATATGGGTGGATGGAAGGGATAACTCATATAGATTAGATATCAAGTTGCAGTACCTAAATGGATCGGTGTCAGCTGGAATACAATGGAATTTTTCTTGTGAACAAATTTTAAACATTGATTTAATGTTGAGGGAACACACTTGATTTCCCTAATCCAGGGATGTCTAAGAAGTATGTTGTACTGCATGGATTCTTCCAAGTTATGGAAAAGTACGTGGATTTTTTCACTCCCACTATCACGAGTAGAACTACATTTCCTACAATGGATCACAAAACGTCATTGAATGCCCATAGGGTGAAGGTGGATGTAGTGATATGAGATTATTTTAGGTTGATATGTTTGATGGTTGGGGTAGTGATGAGATTGATAGAGGAGTTGGTATCGATGAACACTCTTTTGAAAGGTATTTGATCAATATGATCTACAATATGCAATGGAGGATCATGCAACTCTGATGATATGCTCTTTTATTCAAAACTATAGAATGCAATTGAAGGTTCTATGAAATTATGAACACTCTCTACAAAAGTGTTGAGGGAATTGGGATCTTCAGTTTATAGTTCAATGGATTTTAATATCTCCATAAATGCCTCATGATGTGGAGGAGATTGTTGTATGAGCTCATATATGGACAACTTGGCTAAGGCCATCCTTAGGCTTTGTGTTAACCGACTTCTCAATGTGATGATTGGTCTTGGTGGATGACTTGGAATATGAATGGGTGGAGGTGGAATGGTAGGTTTTTGTTGTATGTGTACATTTGGTTTTTGTGCTACAAGAGCTGGTACTGCTTGAGTTGTCTCATTTTATTATGTTCAATTTGTTTTCTTTACCCTAGGGTGACTATGTGAATAGCCCCTATAAAACCTTGATATAATTGAGACGCATGGTTGACTTGGTTGGGAGGAACTATAGAAGTTGATGCTCCCATTGTTTTTTCATTTGCTTGAAGATGAGGTAATGGTGTTTGATATATTCTAAGGTTTTGGTTTTGTTGGGCTAAGAGGTTATCAATCTTAATCTTTCCTTTTTCAAGTAAATATTGCATAATGTTCTTAAATTCATTGCAACTTTTGATTTCATGATCTTTCTATAGATGATATGTGTTGTATAGATGTTCCTTATAAATCTTAGGTTTTAGCTTGTTTAGATCTTTAGGCTTCATTTTTGGCAATGTGAAAGCATGTGCATCATACAAATTTTGGAATATAGATGAATATGGTTCAATAAATGGGGTGTAATTGTAGGGTGACCAATTGTATTGACACTAATGATTATCTGCATGTTGGGTTTGATTTTGCATTTGGTGTGGGGGTGTAATCGCTTGATAAATCTATTGTGACAATTTTTGTTGTTGTTGTAGGGGTTGTACTTGCATTTGAGCTTGTTGGATTTGCTGCGATTGTTGGCTCAAGACTACTTGATTAACTTGGCTAGCCTTAGATTGACCATGGTTATTCCCCTTTTGACCTTTGTTTTTCCATTATTTATTTTTTGATTTTATCTCACCCTTTTGGATTTTTATTTCTTCTATCACTCTAGATTGGGCAAGTGCTTTCTTGAATGTTCTATATTGTTGCAACTGTAGTACAAGGAGATTTATTTGGAACAAATCCTTATGAAAATATAGGTCAATTCCACCATGGTAAGGGATAATGACAATTTGGTGATGACTTCCCTCCAGTGGTTACCAAATTCATAGACTGATTCATCCTCATATGGTCATAAATTGAGCAAATCAATCAACTTTGTTTTCTTTCTAATGTTTAGAGAGAAACATTCCAATATTTGGTCCACTAATTTCTCAAAAGTATAAATACTTGGATGCAGGATATGATTGTATCAATATAGGGTGTCCCCTCCAAATGTTTGAGGAAAGGTGCAGAGAATAAGTGCATCATTGTTTTGGATTCTAAAACATGCATTGATAAATCCACTCACATATTTCCTAGGGTCCTCATCCCCCTTGAACTTATCAAAATTTGATATTTGAAAATATGCTGGGTAAGATGGTGATGGTACCGAAGCATGAATGGGGTGATTTATTAGCTACCTTAATGTGGGTTTCTGATATTGCATACCCAATGTTTGCATGGCCAAGCTATTAATATGACTACAAAAACTAAAACTTCAAATCTTCTAGCAAAGGATTAAAATATTGATCAGTTTTTTGCTGCTAAAAGTGATGTGCATTGTTAGTTAGGATTTGATTATGGGTGTTAGTGTGAAATAGATTATGAAATGATTGCTAGTAATGACTTTGATGATGATGAGGAGATGAAGGTATGATGGTATGCTAACCTAAGGAGTTAGCATACATGTGGTGAAGTGAATTGGTAGGTATGGTTGTGGTTGGGGGTCACAACACCCAAGATGCATCTTGAGTGAAGAAGGTGTCCAGATAAGATATGGATGGTTGGTTAGGATCTACCCCCTATGGTTGCCATTGTGTATCTATATTAATGCTTTGATTAACATTATCCATAAGCAATTTTTGCAACTGTAGAAATTCTTGCTGCATAGAAATAATGGATGAAGATGGTATGGCTATGTAGGTGGTAGATGATTGGGATGGTTGGGTGGTAACCATATGAGTGGATTTAGGTGAGGGATAAGTATAAAAAGGTATTGTCATTTAATGAGGGATATTGTGATGCATGGTATCTACATATGTAGTGGATGGGATGGATGCATAGATCTATAAAGTAGCATTGACCTATGCTTCGTAGAGGGGGTTAGTACAAAAAATGTTTTGATTTAGTAATATAGAGGGGTGCTTATGAGATGATGATGGATGGATTTTAGTCATGGTTGCAGTAGTTGGTTTGAAAAGTGTTTTTATAAATATTTGATTGGTATGTTATGGGTGTGGGAAGGTTGTTTCTTGTTGTGATGCGAGAATGATGCGAGGTGGAATGGTAAGTGGAGGTAATGATGGAAAAACCATACCAACTACATTCAGATATAGCCTAATGACATCCATGTCCATATATGTGACACGACCATAAGATGGCATGGGTGGCTCACTCCTAGGAGTTTCACGAATGGCGGTATGAGTAGTTATCTACATCATATCTATGTCTAAAGTGGGAGCACCACTATATGATCTAGCATTCAATTTAAATGACATAGTACTAGCTACACTGACTTTCCCTATGATAAAGTGGTAAGGGCTTACAAGGACTGAGGTGGAAACTCCATGGATAAGGGCAATTGATTTTGAACTTGGGCTAGCTTTCTGGCTTGACTACGGGTTGTTACCATACACTAAGGTTGGATGGTGTGGAAAATGTGAAG
Source organism: Wollemia nobilis (assembly GCA_028583015.1). NCBI lineage: Eukaryota > Viridiplantae > Streptophyta > Pinopsida > Araucariales > Araucariaceae > Wollemia > Wollemia nobilis. The sequence goes on along the minus strand of JAQPPZ010007644.1, from coordinate 66,892 downwards.
GTACATGTGTGGATATGTGGTGAAAACACAAACAAATAACACATAAAGCAAACAAAAAAACAAATTTATTTCTAAGTTTTTGCAAGGTTTTGATGTTTTTTTTTTTATTTTGAAAATTTTTCATTTTTTTTGTAAACAAAAGTGTAACATTGACCCTACAATGAATCTAAGGTTTTCACCCAGATACTAGCATACACTAACTTGGTGATGAAATCCAAGTTGTGAAACCCATAAAGACTTGGTGATTAAGTCCAAATTTGATGAGGGAGCCTAGGTACTACCAGTCTTCACCCAATTCACCGTGGTCAGTGATACACCCTTCAAAGAGGAATGCATGCTATTTTCCATGACTATGATGGTTCTTGGACCGGTCTTGGCCAAAATAATGGGGTAATGTTTAGGGTTTGGTGATGAAATCCAACCTTACCAATGTTCAAGTGCATGTCTATGGGGGTTTTTATTTCCTATGGTGTGATGCAAATTAAGATACAATTTTGATTATTTCCTATATGCAAAAGCATAAAATAGATAGGTATAGTTAGCAAAATATCAAGAGCCCAAAGGCAAATTTCACACCAAGCATATAAGGATTTTTAAGTTTAGATCCAACTACCACTGGGCGGTTAGGTTTGGTCAACCGTCTCTGGACTATTACCAAACTATGGGTCCATGGTTGGATATGTCCAACAACCAATCCATGGTTGTGATTGTACTTTAGAGCTGAGAAGGACTGATGTGAAACCCCAAAAAAAATGCCTGGAATATCCCTAGCTAGACAATACAAATGATCTAGGATTTAACCTAAAATGTAGATTTTTATTACCTTAATTTTTTTTGAATTTGAACCTAGCCTAAAACCTATATGCACATAGCAAACATGACTGACAAGGTAGATATTTCTTATTTTTTAATTCCAAAGCAAAAGAAAGAGAAGGTATTTAAATGTACAAACCTAAGGTCCTTCCGTCACTTCCTCTTACTTATCCAACTATGTCTGCATGGTTCTGTGAGATTCTAACCATGTATTCATGGTTATTTAGGTTTGTAATTATGCGCTTATGGTTCCTCAAGCGTAGGGTTAAGTCGAAATAAGATTAAAATTTCTCATGTTCAATCCTCGATCTTTATAGCTCAAATTTTAAAACCTATAATAATAGATAGTATAGAAATCAATAATCAAGAAAAACCAAGGCATCAACAACGAAACCCTTAGGGGGTCCCATCGTGATCATCATTTTTTGCAGCAAAAGAAATGACACCAAACACATAAACTAAAAATGAAGCAATTGTAATATAATGAGCGATCTTTGTATTAAATAGGGGAACCTTGATCTCCTATTTTTACAATTTTGTTGCCCCAATGTGAAGTGATAAATATTACAATGCTTTATTTTACAAAAAATAATGCTTCAGATGATGGTCTCTTATTCTCCAAGTAATTTAAACTGATGTATTTTGCTTCTCCGCTACAACTTCAAATAATTGAGTGGGCTTGAGTATCCTGGGAATAAGACCACTCCAAATTTATAAAATGCTCAAGGATCTATATCCTGCACACACAAAATGCACATAAGGGTTTATTAGAACCTGTATATATGATAAAAAACCCATGAAATAAACCCTAAAATGAATTCTCGCAAAAATCAATAGTATAGTGCAAAAAAATGAAAAAGAAGATCTAAATACCTTGCCAAATTTTAGCTTACTGATCTCTATTGTGGTTGGCTAAAAATTTCTCTTGAGGAACCATAGGTGCGCGAGTGGGGTTGTCCAAATGCGGGCAGGTGGCTGGAGAACCACGTAAGGGTGATTGAAACTATGTAACCGTTGGTGTGTGGTTGAGGTTGGATGGAAAAAACCTTCAAAATGGCACTTCAAGGCTTTGAATCCTCAGTATCCTTGGGATGTGCACGAGCTCCTAGTATGATTTTGGTAATCTAACGATATGTTATTTTAGCCTATTTTTGTTTATGGGATGAAGGTACATTTATAGGCCCCTTGGGATTTTGGAGATAAAGGGAGGTGGAAAGCTAGGCTTTCCAAATGATAACCTAAGGCTACTAAATGGAAGGGACAATTATAGTGAGTTAACTAGGGTGTCTCACTTAACTAGGGTGATGTGGCTAGTGGGTAGGTGCAAGTGGAGTGAGGTGTGAGAGATTATCCATGTGAAGGGATAAGGGTGAAATGGATGTGTGAGAGGTGGCAATGTGTCGTGGTGATGTGGCTAGGACACATTTCTAATGAGTAGGCATGGTATCCTAGGCATATTTTCTAGATCTAGAAAATTTAGAAAATAATTTTTATATGCAAATTTGTATGCCTAAGTTTAGAATTAGGCATATATTATGTAGGATTATATTGTGCAATGTGGGGTGGAATGTGCAAGGATCAATATGCCTAAGTTTAGGCTTAGGCATATATTCTATTATGTGGTGAAGTGCAAATGCCTAGATTTTGGTATCTACAAAAATCAATGAAAAAACTTTGATACCTATTTTAAGACCCTGGAGCTAATGATGATATTGGATTTTCAAATTAATATCATTTATATGCTTCCTAGGCCAAATACTTGAAGAAATTGATAAAATAAATAGAAGAACTAAATATTGGGTGCTAAGTCATGGCATCCTTATCTAATTACATTGATAAAAGGGATATTTGGTACTTTCAATCCTTAGCCACACGTTGTTCTCCAGTTCACTCAACTAAAACCTTTAGAAATATTTTATTATCATCTAATCCAAACAAAAGGATAACACTTACCACAAATTGACCATCTTCTATTTATTGATCATGGAGATCAAAGATAAAACACTACATACAACAATACATATGGTAGTCATACAAATATTTATTAGGATTTCCCAAGGAAAGACACAATGAAAGACTTAAAGGATGGAGTATGAAGAAAAAAAAGGTTTGGTAGCACTAACATATAATATCCATCATCCTCCCAATCTAGTATCAATTGCAAATATTTACCCATACAAAATGTGGTACTACACCTCTATCCTTAATAGCTATAATAACTCCTTAGGCCAATTATCAAAAAATAATCTTGACACCAGTTCCCTATGAAAGTTAATATGTATTACTAGTTTAGACCCTACTTGCATTTCAACAAAGTATGGTGTTAATATCAGATAGTCATTAATAGACTACAAAACTAGTGTATAAGAACATAGTATTGATGGTAGTTATAATATAGTCCCAACCGTAAATTGTCACTATAGTTGTGATGATAGAACTGTTGGTCATCAAATCTTCCTAGGAAAGGATTTGGGTAAGTGTATGCGCCCTACACCTGGACCAACATTGAAATGCCGAAGGGAAGAGATGCCCCTCGTGCCAATCTCCAGATAAAGGTCAGCTCCTAGGCTAAACTACTTTGGTGTTTTGAGATAAGGGTGCAGGAAAGAGATAAAAGGAGTTAGGGTTAGAGAAAGAAATAAAAAAAAAAGGGTAAGGGAAGAGATATCGATAATTTAAGGTGGGAGAGAACAAGAAGCACGATCACTAACTAACAACTTGAATAGCAGCAAATAACACCAAGAATAAACAAAATAAATGCCACATTAACCTTCCTATGTATCCTCTGAGAGAGCTCCAGGATTCTCCTTCTCCCTTTCATCAAAATTCAGGGTTTAGAGTAACGACGATTAGGACAAGTGAATATAATAGAAACCACAACCCACCAAGAAACATAAAAGAAAACCAATATGGCATTTTTCCTCCCCTATGTATCCTTCAGGCAAGTTTCAGGGTACAGTCCCCAATCGCACACTGGATTCAGGATTCAGAGTCTCAGTATGCAAACGAAGAAAAAAGAATCAAACACAGAAGGCAACATAAAAGAGAGAAATTGAGCCCAAAGCTCTTTAGTATTAATCATAGGACATCAAGTTACAACAGCTTTCTAGCAGAAAGTTCCCCCCCATTTTTTCATTACAATGCCTGGGTTTTTATAGAGGACCCAACCCTCTGAGTCATAATTACACATAATGGAGAAGTATGCTCTCGAGCCCTAAGAATTTGGCCCCCCCAGCTCTCATGATCGAGCTCTCAAATCTGTTACAAAAACTAGCAACTGTGACCAGGTCAATCATGGAAAGATGCATTGATGAGCCGTATGAGCATCCTTAGCTTCTAGGTGTGGTGCTCGAGTGGTTGCCATGCTTATCGGGCTCACCTTTAGGGATTGATACTTCGTTTCCAATTGCCAAAAATGAGCAGTGAGCTTATCGGGCATGAAAAAATGCATTTATGAGGCACTTGATCACCTCAGGAAAATGCTCGTCTTGGAGTGTGTGCCTGTGAATGCACTTTGCTGGATGCTCGGTTGCAATGGATTTGGGCTGAAGCAATAACTCCTTGATTCATACTTCGCAAAATGGAGCTTCATAAAATTGCTTCGGGGGTGATGAGTGTCGAAATAGATTTCATCCTTGTCGTTTTGCCAACACAAATGCTTCACTGATGCCTTGGAGAAATACTTCACTGTGATACTTGTTCAAAACTGTGGTTCGGGAAGTTCTCGATCGAAACACATTATTGCCTTCAAAAATGCTTCGTTCTTCTCTGCTTCCAGCACTTTGGTTGAAAATGCTTCAGTCGAAAACTAGCCGAAGCGGATGCTTTGCTATGGTTTTCACCGAAGTAGAAATAGTTCACTGGTGGGGAGGCCCAAAGTGGGTGTTTCGACAGCTTCTTGGAGAAGTAATCTTCAATGTTTCTTCAAGTTTCGCTTCGCTAGTCTTCTGTCCAAAGTATTTGTAAGAAATTCTTCAAGCCCAAAGTTCTTTTTATCGCTTCCCTTGTATTCTTCTTTGGCAATACTACTTTGCAAAATTTTCACCTGAAGTAGTGCTGGAAATGCCTCGGGTACGAAGCTCTTTTTCTGAATTCTTCTTCCTCAACGCCACTTCACAAGATTTTTTCCCGAAGTAGTTTCTTCAAGTGCTTTGAGGCCGAAGTAGATTCCATCCTTAGTGATTTCCTTCTGCGAAGCTATCTTCCTTAGCTTGTTCGGTAGCGAAGCTCTTTCTTCTTTATTTTATGTACAAGGGGGTGGCAGGGAAAGCCAAAATTGCTATAACACTTACAAATATGACAAAAGAAACACATTACAAAAGAAAATTTTGATTTTTTTCTACCCTTGTATGCAATGTGACAAAATTATCAACATTCTTGGTGGCTCACGGGGCATTTAGCTCATCTGAATGTAGAGATCCCAAGCCTTTATCCATTGGGCAACAGAGTCATTCCCATTATCCTCTTCTCTGACTATCCATTGATGACATTTTTTTTTGTGCCTAAGCTCCTAAGCAACACTTAGTGCCCTCGAAACTTGTTTACTAGCCAGGCCATTTACAGTATTTATACAAAATTTTGTGACATGATTGGCATGCCGCCACCCTAAACTCAGCTTCGGGTGCCTATCTGATGAACCTGCAATGTCCAGACAAGATCTGATTGAACTTCAGTTGATCTTTGAAGTCTGTCTGGCTTCTTATTGAAGTTGTCCATGTTGCAAATAGGGAGCAACGCAGTGAGTTGTTGCTCCTACCAGTACCCGTACTGTTGATGAAATATGTGGCGAAGAAGTTCATTGCATGAGGGGCCTCTTGGGGTACTAGTCATAGTGGGGGATAGAACCAATACCAAAATATTTAAGAATCTACTAACTGTGGGCTGGGTATAGGTTCTTCCATCCTTATGATGTGGTAATAGGGCTCCTCCGCCAAGGAGTAATCTTCCAAGATCTCTTTAGGTTTAGCTTCTTGATGAGGCATGTTTAATGGGCTCTGGTTGAATACTTGTGTGCCATCCATTGGGATACAAAAAGGGTGCAAAAATGTGCCCTCTTCATTCTCAATATCTACCACTTGAGTATGTTGCTCTCCTTGGCTCATCTCTTGATGGAGACTGCAAGCAACCATATTGTTCATTGCTAGGGCAAAGCTTGCATATTCCCATTGTTGGACTTGGATGAAACCCACCTCTTGAGCTTCAAACAACTGCATCTCAAGCCTCTGCTCTATGAGGATTCTTGCATGATGAATACTATGTTGGATAAAAAGGAGTAGTAATTATCGGGTAGAGTGATGGGGTTGCTCCCCACTGCCACTTTCTCGATAAGAGCAGAAGCTGTTCTGCTCGTATTTCTTCCTCAAATATTTTAGGGAATCTTTGCTCACCTGATCACAGTAAGATGAGGCCCATGTCTGGGTTAAAATCCTGAACATATAAGAGGTGGGCTTGGGGCGGCGTCGGTTGGATATCCCTTGGAATTCTCTTCCAACTTTTGCAGAATCGAACATTGAAGTCCGTGATGCTCTCCAGAAGTGCTTTCGTGATGGTGAAGAGATGCATCAAAAGCTGGAAGGGATCCTGAGAGCCATCAAATGTTTTGAATAGTTCTCCTGCTAAGTCATCCCATGAGCAGATGCTTTTATGCCCGAACAGTCTGTACCACTGCAGCGCCCTTCCTTCCAAAGATAGAACCAGGATTCTGATCATGACATCTTCATGGATTATGTCATGGAGGGTCGTTAAAGCAACAACATCTTCAAGGTGCTCTCGGACCATTCCCTTAGTGCCATTGTATTTCATCAATGTCTTCAAGGCGCTTTTGGGAATTTCATGGTAACTTTGAAGATTCAGAGGGCCACGATCATCCCAGCTAGGATAACATACCCTCTCCATTATAGTAGTGGCTTGAAAAGATCATGGTTCTCACCACTAAGTCGGAGTCGCCAGGTGAACATACTTTTCTCCGCTTGTGAGGTCAAGGCTACTCATCGAACCTTGATTCCTTTGGGATGTCTTCTTTCAGCTTAAAAAGGCACTTACAATCTAGAAATCTAGATCTTTAGCTCAATCAGAGTCACCAGGTAATTTTGCTAGATGGAGGTAATCCAGAGATTCACCAAACTCGAGCTTCCTTAAAACATGGGACCAGAGTCCCATCGGGCGTGCCAAAAATTGTTAGCTCCAATGGAGACGGGTTAGAGATTCGCGTTCTTAAAATATGGGACCTTGGTCCCACCGGGCGTGCCAGTAAATTGTTGGTCATCAAATCTACCTAGGAAAGGATTTGGGTAAGTGTATGCGCCCTAGACTTGGACCAACATTGAAAGGCCGAAGGGAAGAGATGCCCCTCATGCCAATCTCTGGAGAAAGGCCGACTCCTATGCTAAACTAATTTGGTGTTTTGAGATAAGGGTGCAGGAAAGAGATAAAAGGAGTTAGAGTTAGAGAAAGAAATTAAAAAAAAGGGGTAAGGGAAGAGAGATCGGTAATTTAAGGTGGGAGAGAATAGGAAGCACGATCACTAACTAACAACTTGAATAGCAGCAAAGAACACCAAGAATAAATGAAAGAAACACCACATTAACCTTCCTATGTATCCTCTGAGAGAGCTCTAGGATTCTCCTTCTTCTTTTCATCGAAATTTAGGGTTCAAAGTAACGATGATTAGGACAAGCGAATATAACAGAAACCACAACCCACCAAGTAGCATAAAAGAAAACCAATATGGCATTTTTCCTCCCCTATGTATCCTTCAAGCAAGTTTCAGGGTACAGTCCCCAAGCACACATCGAATTCAGGATTCAGAGTCTCAGTATGCAAACGAAGAAATACAAAAGAATCAAACACAGAAGGTAGCATAAAAGAGAGAAATTGAGCCCAAAGCTCTTTAGTATTAATCGGAGGACATTAAGTTACAGTAGATTTCTAGCAAAAAGTTCTCCCCCATTTTTTCATTACAATCCTTGGGCTTTTATAGAGGACCCGACCCTCTAAGTCATAATTACACATAATGGAGAAGTACACTCTCGAGCCCTAAGAATTCGGCCCCCCCTCGGCTCTCGTGATCGAGCTCTCAAATCCGTTGCAAAAACTGGCAATTGTGACTGGGTCAATCATGGAAAGATGCATTGATGAGCCGTTTGAGCGTCCTTATCTTCTGGGTGCGGTGCTCGAGTGGTTGCCATGCTTGCCAGGCTCACCTTTAGGGACTGATACTTCGTTTCCAATTGCCAAAAATGAGCAGCGAGCTTATCGGGCATGAAAAAATCCATTTATGAGGCACTTTATCACCTCAAGAAAATGCCTATCTTGGAGTGTGTGCCCGTGAATGCGCTTCGCTGGATGCTCGATTGCAATGGATTCAGGCCAAAGCAATAACTCCTCCTTGATTTGTACTTCATAAAATGGAGCTTCGCAAAACTGCTCCGGGGGTGATGAGTGCTGAAATAGATTTCGTCCTTGTCGTTTTTCCGACACAAATGCTTCATTGATGCCTTGGAGAAATACTTCGCTGGGATCCTTGTTCAAAACTGTGGTTCGGGAAGGTTTCGACCGAAACACATTCTTGCCTTCAAACATGCTTCGTTCTTCTCGACTGCCAACACTTCAGTTGAAAATGCTTTGGTCGAAAACTAGCCAAAGTGGATGCTTCGCTATGGTTTTTTCCGAAGTAGAAATAGTTCGCTGGCAGAGAGGCCCGAAGTGGGTGTTTCGACGGTTTCCTGGCGAAGTAATATTCAATGTTTCTTCGGGTTCCACTTCGCTAGTCTTATGGCCGAAGTATTTGTAAGAAATGCTTCGGGCCCGAAGTTATTTTTATTGCTTCCCTTGTATTCTTCTTTGCCAATACTACTTCGCAAAATTTTCACCCGAAGTAGTGCTGGAAATGCCTCGGGTGCGAAGCTCTTTTTCTGAATTCTTCTTCGGCAATGCCACTTCGCAATATTTTTGCCTGAAGTAGTTTCTTCAAGTGCTTCGAGGCTGAAGTAGATTCCATCCTTAGTGATTTCCTTCTGTGAAGCTATATTCCTTAGCTTGTTCGGTAGTGAAGCTATTTCTTCTTTACTTTATGTACAAGGGGGTGGCAGGGAAATCCAAAATTGTTGTAACACTTACAAATATGACGAAAGAAACACATTACAAAAGAAAATTTTGATTTTTTTCTACCCCTCTATGCAATGTGACAAAATTGTCAACAAGAACAACCAACTATAATAGAGATAGAGATATAATAGGGGAATAAGAGGAACTAATTAATAAAGGGTTAAAAAAGGATATAGAGGTTGCTATAGAAGTGGCTTTTGTAATTAGCATTGAATAAAATCTTAGGAGAAATAAGGGCATATTTCTTTGGATGTATTTTTTAGATTATTCTTTGCTATGCTAAAATTAAAATGGAGGTATAAGGTGTGAGTCTGTGATTGTTGATTTATTGGCATGTTATGGTGGTTGTGTTTAAAGAAGTGGAGCTAAAAGGTGTAATAAAGGAAGTTTATATTATTGCTAATTTATTTTTATTCTAACCCTAACTTGGTTGGAAGTTTGAGAGTTGTGTGTGGTGACAGCTTGAAGGTTCAATTATCTTCTACTCCAATAAGGTATGGGCACATTCTTCTTATGAGTATGATTGGTGTATGTTTTCTAAAATAAGGTTGGAGTGAAAAGGTATTCTACTAGGTATCCTTTGGTTAGGTGTAAATCCTATTTTTTGGTTTGTTGAAGACTACTTATGCATTGTTAACCTTAAGGAGAGTTTTTGGTGAATGCATAATTTCTGGTTTGAGATAGTGGAAGCTTTGTGCACTAGGGTTTATAATTGTGAGTCTAGCTTTGTGCACTAGGGTTTATATTTGTGAGTTTATATAGGTGGAACCCTTGGTTGGCTGTTTTGAGTTTGATGGTTGAGTTGCTTCCATAGAGGTTGTTTGATCAAGTTATTGCTTTACTTGATTCATGATATTGGGCTTACTCCATTGAGTTGATTTGAGCAAGTTATTCTTTGCGTTTGGTGATATTGTGTTGGTGGATGTTTTGTTCAAATATCTTTGGAGGGAAAAGGATTTCTACTTTTTTCCTTTTCTTGTGATGATTGGTTGAATGCTTCAAGGTTGATGTTGAGTTGAATGGTGTTGGTTGACTAAACCTTGTTTGATGAGCATTGTTGTTGAAACCCTAATTGATGGTGAAAATAACATGAGTATCATTGTTATGTGATTCTTTGCATAGTTGGAAATTGTTGGGGTTTCATGTTCTTGAAAGAAAACATTCTATCCTATCCATTTCAAATATTGAGTTGAGTTTTTAGATTTGAGATTGAGATTGAGCTGAGTTGATTTGAGTTGAGTTTTGAGATTGGGATTTGAGTATAGAACATATTGAGTCTCTAACAATTCTCTTTATGCTTCTATGCATTTGACAAATCACATTGGGTCTCTAACAATTCACTTTGTGATTTCCTACTAAAAAAGTTTTTCTTTATGAGATTGCTGAGTTTTTGGATAGGTTCCAGTGGGGAATTGTGAGCAATTTTTGGACAGGTTCCAGTGGGGACTTGTGAGCAGTTTTTGGACAGGTTCTAGTGGGGACTTGTGAGCAATTTTTGGACAGGTTTTGGTGGGGACTTGTGAGAAGTTTTGGACAGGTTTCGGTGGGGACTTGTGAGCAGTTTTGGATAGGTTCCGATGGGGACTTGTGAGCAATTTTGGACAGGTTCGGTGGGGACTTGTGAGAAGATTTGGATAGGTCCTAGCAGAGGACTTGTGAGTTGAGTTTGATAGTTCTATCAGAGAACTTGAGGACAGAGGTGTATTGGTTCTATGAGAAGAACCTGAGGACAATTGGCAAGTCTTTGAGAAGGCTTGTATGTAGAGGATTGATTTGTTCAAGAGTTGGACAAATTTGACAGATAGAGGAAGACTTGTATTAGACCGACTGACTATGTTTGGTACAGGTTGTTGAGCTACTGTGGACATGATCATAGAATGCAGAGGTCTCTTAGGCTAAGCATTGAGGATAGGAGGTCTTTGGTGGAAAGGAGTTCCATGTGCTGGCAAGAGGTAGAAGTAGTTGATCTTCTGAGGGATCATTTATAGAGTAGAGGGGAAGGTATCTCCTTTGAGTAGAGGCTCATAAATTTTAATTGGGGGAAGGTATCTCCTTTGAGCAGAGGCTCATAAATTTTGATTGGGGGAAAGTATCTCCTTTGAGTAGAGGCTCATAAATTTTGATTGGGTGAAGGTATCTCCTTTGGGATGAGGCTCATAAACATTGTAATCGGGAAGGATTCCCAAAGAACTTTGAGATAACTTTTAGAGAAAAGCTTTGTGGACGTAGCCCAACCATTTTGGGTGAACCACGTTAAAATTGGTGTCACTTTGTGGATGATATTGTGCATTGCTTTGGGTATATTGCTTTACTATTTTGAAGTATAATGGAAAAAGTAAAAAGAGGTCTTATATTGTTCACCCCCCCTCTCAGTATAAGCTTGTGTTCTTCAATTGGTATCAGAGCGGATGCCTTCGAAAAGTTTAACAACTTGAAGGAAAAGCTAGTAAAGAACACAATGGATCATTCAAGTGGCAATGCAGCACCTATTCTTGATGGGTTAGATTTTGGTATTTGGAGTGCAAGGATGAAGGTTCATCTAATGGCACTTGGGAATGAAGTTTGGGAAGTGATTGAAGATGAGTACACTATTCTTGAACATGGTCCTAATACTAAAGAAGAAAGGCTCCTACATCACAAGCAATTCAAAAGCAATGAATGCAATCCCGAAAGGCTTACGGAAAGCAGATCTCACCAAAGTGATTCACCGCAAGACAACTAGTGAAATATGGAAACAGTTGAAGGTGGTTCATACAGGTGATACAAATGTCAGAAAGGCCAAGTTGAGACACTTCAAAGGTATGTTTGAACAACTCAAGATGAATGATGATGAAAATATTAGTAACTACATGCTTCGTATGGATGAAGTTGTTAACTCCATGAAAGACTTAGGTCTTGAGCTTGCTAAAAATGATGTTTGTGATAAGATTTTAAGATCTCTTCATAATAGATTTAGTGAAAAGATTTTTGCTATTGAGGAAGCTAAATATTTGGATAAGTTGAAAAAGGATGAGCTCCATAGTATACTTGTAGCATTTGAGTTGAGAACTCAAGTGAAGGTTGATGTCAAGAAAGAGGCAGCTTTCAAGGCTACCAAGAAATCCAAGGGTAAATAGCTTCAAGATAGTGATGAGTCTTCTAGTGATGAAGAGGCATATTACAGCAAGAAATGCAAGTTCTCTAGAAAGCACAAAAGTATGAAAAATGTAAGATGTTTCAATTGTGGAAAGTTTGGTCATTATGCTACTGATTGTATCTGTTCCCAAGAATGAAAGTGATGAAGATAAACAGGATTCTAAGAGCAAGGATTCTAAAAAGCACAAGCATCACAGGAAAAACAAAGATGAGCACAACAATCAAGGAAAGAGGTATTATCATAAGCACAAGAAGAGTTTCTACCTAGACAAAGCAAGTAAGTGTTCTAGTAGTGATAGTGAAAGTTCTTCAAGTGATAATGAAAATGAGATGTTGTTCATATCAGAAAAAAGGAAGAACCGAAACATAGATTAATTATCATGAAATGTCTTAGATGTGGAAATTTTGGTCACCTTGAGGATGATTGCACAAATAATGATTTTGTTTCTAGTATGTATGAGGATGCTTCAGAAAACTATAAGGAAGATGCATGTATGGTTTTTGAAAAGGGTAGCACCTCTAGTGATAAGAAATCTAAAAAAGGCCTTGATGATTCAAAAAGCAAACAAATAGAGGAAGATATAGAGGAAGGTGAAGTAGATCTTGAAGGTGAACTTATTAGTGCTCTTAGTGCTTTGAAAAAGGAAAGAAAGAAGAATGCTAGACTCAAGGATAAGTTAGATGAATGTTGTATGGAGAGAGATGATCTTATAGAAAGTCTTGACTTCTCTATAGCTAAGACACAAGAACTCAAGGATGAGTTAGAGTCTAAGGTTCTTGAGTATAGTGAGTTAGAACAGAAAATGGCTTCTTTGAAAGAGGAAACTAAAGAGTACAAGGATAAGCTTTACAGGTTCCAAGATAGCTCCAAAAAGGTTAAGTCACTCATCAAAGGTCAAAGAAAGACAACAATTAAAACAGGCCTTGGTTTTGTTAAGCCACACAAGGAACAAGTTGGAGAGTCTAGTAAGAGACTCCAAAAGGAAGAGAGTTATGATGAGGAAAGTATTTCAGAAAAGGAGTCCTTGAATGATAGATGCACAAAAACAAAAAATAGAATTCAGAATGAGAAGAAGAAGTTTTTAGAACCTAAGAGGTCAATTAAAGAAAAGTTTCAAGGTAGATGTTTTGCTTGTCACAGGTTTGGTCACATGGCTTCAAATTGCATGGCTCAAGTGAAGGAGGTAAATGAAATTTTTAGAAGTGCTAGTTACTTTCAAGGGTATTGCTACTCTTGTCAATAGTTTGGGCACAAGGCAGTTTATTGCAAGGCAAATAACAGGAATAGGTTTGGTCAGAACAGGTTTGGTCAGAACAGGTTTGGTTAGAATAGGTTTGGTCAGAACTGGTGGATTCAAAGATCATGTTTACCTCAGAGAAACAACATCATCAAGTGTTTCAAGTGCAACAATGAAGGTCACAAAACCAGACAATGTAGAGCTAAAATTCCAGAATACAGGAATAGGAATAGTGGCATGATCAGGTCCAAGGATCAAGGCATGGACAATAACAGGGATGAGAACAAGAACAAGAATAGTGACAAGAACAAGAATATGGAAAAAGAGTTCAAGAGAAGGCCCGACAAGGAAGTTATAGACGCTGATGATGATCAATGCCTAATGGGAGTTTTACTCCCACCCCAGAATTAATCACCTCATCAGGAGGTGGGGGAGGGACTAAGCTAAGAGGCTCATTCTTAGTCTCGAGCCCCAAAGGTGACCCTTTTCCATTAATGACAAAGGGGGAGAGATTTGAGTAAGGGGGAGAGCCTCAAGACAGGGGGAGCTGTTTATGTTGAGTTTCTATGTTGTTGAGAAGCATGGTTTGCCATCAATGACAAAGGGGGAGATTGTTGGCAATTTTGGATTTGAGATCCTAGCTTCTTGTCTATGAGTTGTCATTGATGTCAAAAGGAAATGACATTAATGTTAAGAGGATGTGTTGGCTTCAAAGGTGGAATATTCCAAGAGAATCTTTTTAAGAGAAGTTGGATAGGGTTTTTATTAAAACCAAGTTAAATGGTTTTTATTAAAACCAATGGAGTTTCTCTTTATTATTTATTTAATTATTATTTAAAACCCTTCAAGGTTTTAATTAATTAATTATTTAATTAATTAAGGGAGAAATTATTTTTAATTTATTAAAAATACTTAAAGGTTTTTAAACCTTTTTTTATTCTTAATTTATTAAAATTATTTAAGGGTTTTTAAACCCTTTTTTGAAAAGACTTTTGATTAATTTTGAAATGGTCTTTATTTTCGCTGACGTCAAGGTGTCTTCGAAGAGACTATTTATTCTCCAACTCCTAAGGTTGGAAGGCTAATTAATTTGAAATTCCTCGAATGTAATTTGCGGTGTTTGTGCTCTGTATTCGTTGCGATCGAAGGAAGACTTAGAAGCACGTGCGGTTGAAAAGTCTTCGGGAGTTTTATTTTCGAGGGTGAAGTGGAGGGAAGTTCACTTGTGAACTTCATAGCCCGCATGGGCTAGTGGCAGCAAAGGCTGCTATTGGGCGTTGCATTGGTGGAGGTCGCCGTTTCGAGTCTCACGAGGGTGCTTTGCTAGAGTAACACACGTTTTTATTAAAACGTCTTTATGCCACAAAATTCAGAGTTTCTTGGACAACGATTTATAAGGTGTGATTAAATTTTATGAGTTTTGGCTTTTGTGATTAGCATTGAATAAAAGCTTAGGAGAAATAAGGGCATATTTCTTTGGATGTATTTTTAAGATTATTCTTTGCTATGCTAAAATTAAAATGGAGGTATAAGGTGTGAGTCTATGATTGTTGATTTATTGGCATGTTATGGTGGTTGTTTTTAAAGAAGTGGAGCTAAAAGGTGTAATAAAGTAAGTTTATATTATTGCTCATTTATTTTTATTCTAACCCTAACTTGGTTGGAAGTTTGAGATTTGTGTGTGGTGACAGCTTGAAGGTTCAATTATCTTCTACTCCAATAAGGTATGGGCACATTCTTCTTATGAGTATGATTGGTGTATGTTTTCTGAAATAAGGTTGGAGTGAAAATGTATTCTACTAGGTATCCTTTGGCTAGGTGTAAATCCTATTTTCTGGTTTGTTGAAGACTACTTATGCATTGTTATCCTTAAGGAGAGTTTTTTGTGAATGCATAATTTCTGGTTTGAGATAGTGGAAGCTTTGTGCACTAGGGTTTATATTTGTGAGTCTAGCTACTTGCATTGAGTTGGTGGAACCCTTGGTTGGCTGTTTTGAGTTTGATGGTTGAGTTGCTTTCGTAGAGGTTGTTTGATCAAGTTATTGCTTTACTTGATTCATGATATTGGGCTTACTCCATTGAGTTGATTTGAGCAAGTTATTCTTTGCATTTGGTGATATTGTGTTGGTGGTTGTTTTGTTCAAATATCTTTGGAGGGAAAATGATTTCTACTTGTTTCCTTTTCTTGTGATGATTGGTTGAATGCTTCAAGGTTGATGTTGAGTTGAATGGTGTTGGTTGACTAAACCTTGTTTGATGAGCATTTTTGTTGAAACCCTAATTGATGGTGAAAAGAACATGAGTATCATTGTTATGTGATTCTTTGCATAGTTGGCAATTGTTGGGGTTTCATGTTCTTGAAAGAAAACATTCTATCCTATCCATTTCAGATATTGAGTTGAGTTTTGAGATTGGGATTTGAGTATAGAACATATTGAGTCTCTAACAATTCTCTTTATGCTTCTATGAGTTTGACAAATCACATTCGGTCTCTAACAATTCACTTTGTGATTTCCTACTAAGAAAGTTTTTCTTTGTGAGCTTGCTGAGTTTTTGGACAGGTTCTAGTGGGGACTTGTGAGCAGTTTTTGGACAGGTTCCAATGGGGACTTGTGAGAAGTTTTTGGACAGGTTTCGGTGGGGACTTGTGAGCAGTTTTGGACAGGTTCCAATGGGGACTTGTGAGCAATTTTGGACAGGTTCCGGTGGGGACTTGTGAGTAGTTTTGGACAGGTTCCGGTGGGGACTTGTGAGCAGATTTGGACAGGTCCTAGCAGAGGACTTGTGAGTTGAGTTTGATAGTTCTATCAGAGAACTTGAGGACAGAGGTGCATTGGTTCTATGAGAAGAACCCGAGGATAGTTGGCAAGTCTTTGAGAAGGCTTGTATGTAGAGGATTGATTTGTTCAAGAGTTGGACAGGTCCGACGGATAGAGGAAGACTTGTACTAGACCGACTGACTATGTTTGGTACAGAGTTGCTGAGCTACTGTGGACGTGATCATAGAAGGCAGAGGTCTCTTAGGCTAAGCATTAAGGATAGGAGGTCTTCAGTGGAAAGGAGTTCCATGTGATGGCAAGAGGTAGAGGCAGTTGATATTTTGAGGGATCATTTCTAGAGTAGAGGGGAAGGTATCTCCTTTGAGCAGAGGCTCAAATTATGATTGGGGGAAGGTATCTCCTTTGAGCAGAGGCTCATAAATTTTGATTGGGGGAAGGTATCTCCTTTGAGTAGAGGCTCATAAATTCTGATTGGGGAAAGGTATCTCCTTTGGGCCGAGGCTCATAAACATTGTAATTGGGAAGGATTCCCAAAGAACTTTGAGATAACTTTTAAAGAAAAGTTTTGTGGACGTAGCCCGACCATTCTGGGTGAACCACATTAAAATTGGTGTCACTTTGTGGATGATATTGTGCATTGCTTTGATATTGCTTTGGGTATATTGCTTTACTATTTTGAAGTATAATGGAAAAAGTAAAAAGAGGTCTTATACTATTCACCCCCCCCCTCTCAGTATAAGCTTGTGTTCTTCATTATGTGTGTGGTACAAGAGAAAAGTTGATTGAACAGGAAAAATTATTGCATCTAAAAATTATTTGATTTTCAATGGAGGTTGCTCAAAACACTAGGAGTGGTTAAGTGACTGAAAAACACCTAGATTTTACTTATTGACTAATGTGTTATGTGAGATTTAGTGATACTTTCACACAAGATTTTGAAAATTAAAAGGTGTACATAAAATAGTCAGTGGTCGTATAATAATTATTGCTAATTATTATACTATATCTATCCTAGTTTATATGGACCCCTTAATCGATAAAATATCATAGTGAAAGTTACAAATTATTACAACTGATGGATTATTAAGTAATGTTTGACATAAGGTACCCCTGATTAAGGCAAAAAGACATAATGGACTATCAATTGTCCAAGTTAACCAAATGGTCTCTAATATGATGAATGGTATGAACAAATTTAAATCACTGAAATACTTATATGAAATGTAGGTGGAATACATGGTTGTATGCAAAAATGCAAAGATATTTTTTTAAGCCATGTATATGTACATATTTACAATTGCACTAAGCATAGAATGCCTTTAGGTGTATGATATTTTATGGTTTAGGTTCCAATATTCCCTCTAAATTTGTAAGTCTATATGTTCCTAGACCCAAATTTTGCTTGATAATGTATGGACCTAACCAATTAGCCATATATTTATCTCTCTAGTGCAATAATGCATTGGTGTTCTATTGATTCTCTTTAAGAACGAGATATCCTACTTGGTATTCATGAGGATGGAATTTTGCATTATAAGCACGTTTGATGAAATCTTGATATACTCATAAATATTCTAAGGCATTGATTCACCTTTCATAAAGGAGTGTAAGTTGATCAAGATGTGCTTGTCTAGTTGTGTCATCATCCATGAATTCTTGTAATACAACTCGTAAAGAAGGGATATCAAGCTCAAGAGGCATGATTTATTTGGCTCCATAGACCAATGAAAATGGAGTTGCCCCTGTTGGTGTTCAGATGCTTTTTGGATAAGCCCATATTTCCAAGGGGAGTTGAGTAAGCCAATATCTATGGTTTTATTTGACAAGTTTCTTAAGAATGGTTATCAAGGTCTTATTGGTTGCCTCAACTTATCCATTTGCTTGTGAGTAAAAAGGAGTCAAGAAACTATGTTGGATATTATATTTGTTGCATAATGCTTGAACATCCTTATTTTTGAAAGACTTGCCATTATAATAAATGATCTTTGATGGAATCCCAAAATGATAGATAATATGTTGGAGTATGAACTTCGCAATTCAGGGTCTAGTCATAGTGGTCATTGGAATCGCTTCGATCCATTTCGTGAAGTATTTTATGGCAATTATGATGAATTTGTGTTGTCTTGAAGAGGCATGTGAATTTTTCCAATTATTCTAGGCCTCATTGTGAAAAGGACCAAATGCTTTGAATTGGTTGTAATGCTTATGATGGTACATGAGTCAAATTAGCAGGTTGTTGATATTTTTGACATTTCTTCACATATTAAAAACAATCATTTTCAATGGTGGGCCAATAATAACCCATGCACAAAATGTGCTTTGAAATGGCTATTCCACTAAAGTGGCCACCACAAGTACCATCATGGGATTTAGTTATGGCTCTTTGTACCTCTACGAGATCTAGATATCAAAGTAAGATTCCATCATAGCCACATCTATACAACATGTTCCCCAAGAGAGTGTAACAAGATGCTTTTTGTTTGAACATTCTCTTTTCCATTCACATAAAATATGATGGGAGGATCCCAAACTTGAGAAAGTCCTTTATTTGACCAAGGCAAGACTCATATGGTTTTGCATGGATGAAACAAACACTCTTTTCACCTTCATATTTCACTTGTGAGATTACAAATTTGGATATTGTTGCGTTGATAAGTGGCTGAACTTCTCCATTTTATTTATTTAGAATCAATGATCATAGAGAAGCCATCACATCTACAAACCTATTAGTCAAATGAGGTAAGTTGTCAATCTTGTACCAGTCAAACGTTTTTAGCAAATTTATTGCTATTTTATGGTATTTTTTCACGATTGGTTCTCTACATTTGTAAGTTCCTTTCACTTGGAAAACTACAAGTTGGGAATCAATAAATTTTTGTATACGTTTAATACCCATAGCTAATGCTAATTGAAGCCCCAAGATTAAGGCTTCATACTCTGCATTGTTGTTTGTGCATAAAAATTCAAGTTTAAATGATAAAGGAATTAGTATTTTTTTGGATGTATAAAACATAACTCCACCTTGTACTTTTTTGTACTTTGCCTCATCAAAAAAGAGAGTAATGTCAACATCATCCTCAGGAATTACTAATTATTTTTCAGTGACAAAAAGACTGAATCATCTAGAAGCTCGATAAAAAGGGGTTGATCATTTGGAAGTGGAAATCTATGATTTGATCAGCTATCACCTGACCTTTGATGGATTTTTGGCTAAGGAATTCGAGATCAATTTTTGTTAAGAGAATTATCCATTTTGAGGTTTGAGTATTGTTGTATGTGCAAGTCATCATATAATGCAAAGGATTTTCTCTTGATATGATATAGGTAGTGTTACTTAGCATATAATACCTAAGTTTCTTAGTGGAAAAAATCATTGCTAAGCACAACTTCTCAATGTCAGCATATCTTGTTTCATAAATCACCAAATTTTGACTAATGTAATAGATTGCTTCCTCTTTTTGAATTTTGTTCTTTTGCGTAAGCATTGTCCCTAATGCAAAATTTGTGGCAAAAATATAAAGATAAAAAGGGACTCCTAGACAAGGCAATGTTAATACTTGTGGTGAAGCCAGATATTTATTGATGTCATCAAAAGCCTCTTGAAATTATTTTGTCTAGGAAAAAGTGATCCCATTTTGTAGCAAGCGATTGAACGACTTGAATTTATTTGAGGGTTATGCAATGAATCGACGAATGAATTGAATGTTTCCTTGTAAACTGCACAACTCTTT
The DNA here is from genome assembly GCA_028583015.1 of Wollemia nobilis. Lineage (NCBI taxonomy): Eukaryota > Viridiplantae > Streptophyta > Pinopsida > Araucariales > Araucariaceae > Wollemia > Wollemia nobilis. The sequence goes on along the minus strand of JAQPPZ010007644.1, from coordinate 47,089 downwards.
AAGATTTTTTGGAGGGTGTATTTAAATAATGGCCTTGACCTTATCGAGGTCCACTTCAATGCCTCACTTGGAGATAATGAATCCTAGAAGTTTACTTGATATGACTCCAAATACACACTTCTTAAGGTTTAATCTCACCTTATGTTCAAATACTCGATCAGAGGCTTTTTATAGTACTTCAATGTGCTCAAGACGTGTTTTAGATTTAGTGATTAAATCATCCACATAGTCTTCAATGATTTTGTGCATGTAGTCATGGAAGATATACTCTATGGCACGTTGGTAAGTAACTCCTACATTTTTGAGACCGAATGGAATCACCTTGTAACAAAAAGTACCCCAAGGTGTGGTGAATGTTGTTTTGTATTGATCCTTAGTATTGATTTGAATTTGGTTGTATCCTAAAAAACCATCCATTAGAGAAAGCATTGTATGGCCTACATGAGAGTCTACAATTTGATCGATGTTCAGTAATGGGAAATCATATTTGGGACATGCTTTGTTTAAATCTTGAAAATATGTGTATACGCGTATCCTCCCATTCAATTTGTGAATGGATACCATTTTTGAGATCCATTCAAGATAATCAATGGGTTGTATGAAACCCACATCTAGTAATTTTTGTAACTCTTCTTTAACAATGAGTGCTATGGTAGTATGAAGTTTCCTTAATTTTTGTTTGAACAATTTTTTCTTTGGGAGCTAAGGTGAGGTTATGTACCACCAAGTTGGAGTCAAGACCAGGCATATATTTGTATGACCACACAAAGATCTCTTTCTTCCTTTCCAATACATCTAGGATGTGCTCTTTCTCTTCTATGGATAAATATTTTACTATTTTCATAATTTAGTATTATCTGCATCTTGAAATAGGTTCACATCAATGGATTATTCAATAAGCATATGAGAACCCTCTTCTAATTGATGTGGAGTAGAAAAAATATGAATATCATCCTACACATTTTCAAAAGATTTGGGCAAGGTTTCTTCTAGTTTGGTTTAAAAAATAGAAGTAGGAGAAGGTGAATATTGCTAAGGAATATAAGAATTTGAAGCTCTTAAAAATTATTCAAATAGGATGAACTTGACTATGGATGGTGGGGATGAAATCATATCCATGTTGATAATTCTAGCATAGATCAAAATCAATTTTGCCAAATCATATGGATTGTAGAGTGGGGTGAGCAAGTCAACAAAATCATGTTAACTTGGTGGAAATGAAGTGGCTACAATTTGGAGAGTGAATTGTCTTGCTCACTCTCTCTAGGGAGCAACTTACCTATGGCAGTTGAATTATGATTCTACGAATTCTACCAAAGTGGTGGTGGTGGATCTGGTTTAGGTCGCTCTCACAAATATGCAAGTGAAAGATGGATCAATTGATAGGAAACATTGTAATGTAGTACTCATCTCTCTCAATGGGCTCTATAGGGGCCACATATTCTTTGGGACCATAAAAAATATTATTGATTATGTTCATGTTTGGTCCCATTTCCTGAAATTCCTCAAAATCATCATTGAAAATGTAATTGATCATAGCTATATGTGGTCTCATTTTTGGAAAGGCCTCATTTAAATGAGGTACAAACTCAGGATCTAAATACTCATCATCACTATTATTATTGTATTCACTCTCCGCATACTCCTCTTTGAACTCTAGGGTGAGTTGATAAAATGTATGCTCAAAGGAGGAGTTTGAGGATGATGGCTTGTATCCTAAGCCAGAGCAATCATGTGCTTATCGATAGTGGGGCTCAATCATATGATGTGGACATTGTTCATGTCATCCAAGATAAAATATCTGCCAGTTAACCTAATGAAAGTATCGTATGGGGAAATATGGATTGGACAAATATTCTAGGTTAGCACAAAATTCCTGCATGGGTTCTTCATTAGGAGGTGGATTGGATGAAGAATCCACTCCCCCATATACAAATTTAATCCTATTTGGTTCCCCCATATGCAAATTTAATCCTATTTGGCTCGAAATCCATTTTTTATATTGCACCTATGGCCAAAGGTGGGTCATGTGGGAGACCATAATATCTAATAGACTGGATAGATGGTGTTATTATGATTCTCTCAACTATGTTCTCACTAATAATCAGATTGTTGAGATGGAATGCAACTTGAGTTAGCTAGGATATGGATGAGTCAGGTGCCAATGTGGATGCTTCAATGGTAGCTTGTGGTTCAGATAGTGGGGCTCAATGCTATGATGTAGACATTGTTCATGTCATCCAAGACCAAATACCTACTAGTTAACCTGATGAATTATCGTATGGGGAATCTGGGTTGGAAAAATATTCTAGGTTAGCACAAAATTCCTGCATGGGTTCTTCATTAGGACGAGGTGGATTGGATGAAGAATCCACTCCCCCATATACAAAGTTAAACCTATTTGGCTTGAAATCCATTTTGTATATTGCACCTATGGCCAAAGGTGGGTCATGTGGGAGACCATAATATCTAATAGACTAGATAGGCGATGTTATTATGACACTCCGAACTATGTACTTGCCAATACTAAGATTGGTGAGATGGAATGCAACATGAATTGGATAGGATATGGATGAATCAGGTGCCAATGTGGATGCTTCAATGGTGGCTTGTGGTTTATATGGAAGATATGGCTCATTCAAAAATGGTTTTATCAAATAGGTGACCCTATCTATGAGACAATGAGTGGTGGGATTTGAGATGGATTTGGTTTAGTGGATTGGTTAGTGGTTTTTGGATTTGGATGGGATGAAAATATGAAGGGTATTTGTGAAGTGGGAGGTGTAGTTAATGAAGATTATGGTTGATTGAAAGGATGATTAGGTGTGATGGAAAAATGGCATGAAGTGGATGAGGGTTGACTTGGGTTGATGGCTTGAGATGCAAAGGCATGATCAACTATTGGCAAAGCCTTTAGGATGTGCTCTTTGGATGAGGTATTGCTACTTGGGGTGGTTTTAATGATAAGGGATGAATGGAAATATGGGTGGATGGAAGGGATGGCTCATATGGATTGGATATCAAATTGCAGTACTTGAATGGCTTGATGTCAGTTGGAATGCAATGGAATTTTTCCTCATGCACATATTTCAAACATTGATGTAATATCAAGGGAACATACTTCATTTCCCTAATCTAGGGATGTCCAAGAAATATGTTGTATTGCATGGATTCTTCCATGATATGGAAAACTACATGGATTTTTTTCACTCCCACTGTCACGGGTAGAACTACAATTCATACAATGGAGCACAAAACGTCATTGAATGCTCGCAGGGTGAAGGTGGATGTGGTTATGTGAGATGATTGTAGATTGATATGTTTGATTGCTGGGGTAGTGATAATATTGATAGAGGATCTGGTATCGATGAGCACTAATTTGAAGGGTTTTTGATAAATATGAGCTACAATATGCAACGAAGGATCATGCCACTCCGATGATATGCTCTTTTATTCAAAATTATAGACCATAATTGAAGGTTCCATGCAATTTTGAACACTCCCCACAAAAGTGTTGAAGGCATTGGGATATTAAGTTTGTAGTTCAATGGATTTCAAGATCTCCATCAATACCTCATGATGTGGAGGAGATTTTTGTATGAGCTCAAATATGGACAATTTGGCTGAGGCCATCATTGGGCTTTGTGTCAACCAACTTCTCAATGTGATGACTGGTCTTGGTGGATGACTTAGAATATGAACGAGTGGAGGTGGAATGGTAGGTTTTTGTTGTATGTGTACATTTGGTTGTTGTGCTACAAGAGTTGGTACTACTTAAGTTGTCTCATTTGCTTACGTTCAATTTTCTTTTCTTTGCCCTCGGGTGACTATGTGAATAGCCTCTATAAAACCTTGATATAATTAAGACACATGGTTGACTTGGTTGGGAGGAACTATAGAAGTTGATGCTCTCGTTGCTTGTTGATTTACCTCATGATGAGGTAATGGTGTTTGATATATTCTAAGGTTTTGGTTTTGTTGGGCTAAGGGGTTATCAATCTTAATATTTCCCTTTTTAAGTAAATATTGCATAATGTTATTAAATGCATAGCAACTTTTGATGTCATGGACTTTCTATCGATGATAGGTGTTGTACAAATGTTCCTTATAACTCTTAGATTTTAGATTTTTAGATCTTCAGGCTTCATTTTTGGCAATGTGAAAGCATGTGCATCATACAAATTTTGGAATATGATCGATTGTATTGATGCTGATGATTATTTGCAAGTTGGGCTTGCTTTTGCATTTGTTGTGAGGGTATCACTTGATAAATCTATTATGGTGGTTTTTGTTGTTGTTGTAGGTGTTGTAATTGCACTTGACCTTGTTGGATTTGTTGTTATTGTTGGCTCAATACTACTTGATTAACCTGGCTAGCCTTGGATTGACCATGATCATTCCCCCTTTGACCTTTATTTTGCCATTCTTTATTTTTTGGTTTTATCTTAGCCTTTTGTATTTTGATTTCTTCTATCACTCTAGCTTGGGCGAGTGCTTCCTCGAATGTTCTATATTGTTGCAACTGTAGTAACAAGGAGATTTATTTGGAACAAATCCTTGTGAAAATTTAGGTCAATTCCACCAAGGGAAGGGAGAACAATAATTTGGTGATGACTACCCTCTAACGGTTGCCAAATTCATAGACCAATTCATCGTCATATTGTCGTAAATTGAGAAAATGAATCAATGTTGTTTTCTTTCTAATATTTAGAGAGAAACATTCCAAGAATTGGTCCACTAATTGCTCAAAAGTATAAATATATTGATGCAGGAGATGATTGTACCAATATAGGGTGTCCCCTCCAAACACCTGAGGAAATGTGTAGAGCATAAGTGCATCATTATTTTGGATTCTAAACATGCATTGATAAATCTGCTCACATGTTGTCGAGGATCCTCATCCCCCTTGAACTTATCAAACTTTGGTATTTGAAAATCTGTTGGGTAAGATAATGATGGTACCGAAGCATGAATGGGATGATTTATTATCTACCTTAAAGTGGGTTTCTGATATTGCACACCCGACTACATGGCCAAGCTATTAATATGACTACAAAAACTAAAACTTCAAATCTTCTAGCAAAGGATTAAAATCTTGATCAGTTTTTTGCTGCTAAAAGTGATGTGCATTGTTAGTTAGGATTTGATGATGGGTGTTAGTGTGAAATGGATTATGAAATGATTGCTGGTAATGAATTTGATGATGATGAGGATATGGGGGTGTGATGGTATGCTACCCTTAGGAGTTAGCATACATGTGATGAAGTGAATGGGTAGGTATGGTTGTGGTTGGGGTCACGACACCCAAGATGCATCTTGAGTGAATAAGGTGTGTGGATGAGATGCGTATGGTTGGTTAGGATCTACCCCTACAATTGTTTTTGTGGATCTATATTAATGCTTTGATTAGCATTATCCATAAGCAATTGTTGCAACTGTAGAAATACTTGTTGCATAGCAATCATGGATGAAGATGGTATGGCTATGTAGGTGGTAGATGTTTGGGATGGTTGGGTGGCAACCATGTGAGTGGATGTAGGCGAGGGGTAAGTGGAAAAATGTATTTTTGTTGAATGAGGGATGTTGTGATGCATGGTATCTACAAATGCAGTGGATGGTATGGATGCATATATCTGCAAAGTAGTGTTAACCTATGCTTCGTAGATAGGGTTAGTACAAATGATGTTTTGATTCAATAAGATAAAGGAGTGATGATGAGATGATGATGGATGGATGCTAGTTATGGTTGCAATAGTTGATTCAAAAAATGGATTTGTAAATATTTGATTGGTATGCTATGGGTGTGGGAAGGCAGTTTCTTGTTGTGATGCAGGAATGATGTAATTTGGAATGGTACATGGAGATAATGATGAAAAGACCATACCAGCTGCATTCATATATAGCCTAATGACATCCATGTCCACATACATGACATGACCATCAGATGGCATGGGTGGCTCACTCCCAGGAGTTTCGATAATGGTGGTATGAGTAGCTCTCTACATCATATATATGTCTAAAGTGGGAGCACCACTAGATGATCTAGAATTCAATTTCAATGACATAGTACTAGCTACACTGACTTGCCCTATCACTGAAGTGGTAGGGGCTTGGAAGGACTGAGGTGGAAACTCCATGGATGAGGGCAATTGATTTTGGACTTGGGCTAGCTTTCTAGCTTGACTACAGGTTGTTACCATACACTAAGGGTGGGATGAGGTGGAAAATGTGAAGGTATGTGTGTGAATATGTGGTGAAAGCACAAACAAATAACATGCAAAGAAAACAAACAAACAAATTTATTTCTAAGTTTTTGTAAGGTTTTTATGTTTTTTTTGGATTTTGAAAAGTTTTCGCTTTTTTTTTTGTAAAAAAAAGTGTAATGTTGACCCTACAATGAATCTAAGGTTTTCACCTAGATACTCACATACACTAACTTGGTGATGAAATCCAAGTTGTGAAATCCATAAAGGCTTAGTGATAAAGTCCAAGTTCGATGAGGGAGCCTAGGTATTACCAGTCCTTACCCAATTTACCATGGTCAGCGATACACCATTCGAAGAGGAATGCATGCTATTTTCCATGACTACGATGATTCTTGGACCAGTCTTGGCCAAAATAATGGGGTAATGATTAGGGATTGGTGATGAAATTCAAACTTACCAATGTTCAAGTGCAAGTCTGTGGGGGTTTTTGTTTACTATGGTGTGATGTAAATTAAGATGCAATTTTGATTATTGCCTATATGCAGGAGCATAAAATAGATAGGTAAAATTAGCAAAATATCAGGGTCCCAAAGGCAAATTTTATACCAAGCATATAAGGGTTTTGAAGTATAAATCCAACTACCGCTGGTCAATTATCTCTGGGCGGTTAGGTCTCGTCAATCATCTTTGGTAAGTTACCAAAATATGGATCCATGGTTAGATATGTCCAACAACCAATCCATGGTTGCAATTGTACTTTAGAGCTGAGAAGTACTGATGTGAAACCCCCCCCAAAAAAATTCTAGAATATCCCTAGCTAGACAATGCAAATGATCTAGGATTTAACCTAAAATGCATATTTTTATTACTTTCATTTTTTTGAATTTGAACCTAGCCTAAAACCTATATGCACATAGCAAACATGACTGAAAAGGTAGATATTCCTTATTTTTTAATTCCAAAGAAAAATAAAGAGAAGGTTTTTAAATGTATGGACCTACAATCCTTTGGTCTCTTCCTCTTACTTATACAACTGTGTGTGCATGGTTCTATGAGATTCCAACCACGTATTCATGGTTCTTTAGGTTTGTAATTATGTCCTTATGGTTCCTCAAGCATAGGTTTAAGTCAAAATAGGCTTCAAAATTCTCACGTTCAATCCTCAATATTCATAGCTCAAATCTGAAAACCTATAACAACATATAATATAGAAATTAGCAAGAAATAAAAAAAAAGACATCAACAAAAAAACCCTTTTGGGGTCCCACTGTGATCACCATTATTTGTAGAAAAATAAATGACACCAAACACAAACTAAAAATGAAGTGATTGCAATATAATGAACGATCTTTGTAGTAAATAGGGGAGCCTTGATCTCCCATTTTTACAATGTTGTTGCCCTAATGTTACGCGATAAATATTACAATGCTTTATTTTACAAAATACAATGCTTCAGATAATGGTCTCTTATTCTCCAAGTAAGTTAAACTAGTGTCTTTCGATACTTTGCTACAACTTCAAATATTTGAATGGGCTTGAGTATCCTGGGAATAAGTCCACTTCAACTTTAACAACTACTCAAGGATATATCTCCTGCACACATGAAATACATACAAGGGTTTATTAGCACCTATATATATGATTGAAAACCCATGCAATAAACCCTTAAATGAATGCTCACAAAAATCAATAGTACAATGCAAAAAACATGAAATAGTAGATCTAAATGCCTTACCAAATTTTAGCTTACTCATATCTATTATGGTTGGCTAGAAATCGCTCTTGATTAACCATGGAGAACCACGTAAGGGTGATTATGAATATGCCATTAGTAGGCAGTTGAAGTTGGATGACAAAAACCTTCGAAATGGCACTTCAAGGCTTTGAATCCTTAGTCTCCTTGGGATGTGCATGAGCTCCTAGTGTGATTCTGGCAGCTTGACGGTATGTTCCTTTAGCCTCTTTTGGTTTATGGGATGAAGGTGCCTTTATAGGCCCCTTGGGATTTTTGAGGGAAAGGGAGGTGGAAAGCTAGGATTGTCAAATGACAATCCAAGGCTGCAAAATGGAAGGGACAGTTACTATGAGTCACCTAGGGTGTCTCACTTAACTAGGGTGATGTGGCTAGTGGGTAGGTGCAAGTGGAGTGAGGTGTGAGGGATGCCTCATGTGAAGGGACAAGGGTGAAATGGGTGTGTGAGAGGTGGCAACGATTTGTGGTGATGTGGCTAGGACACATGTCTAATGAGTAGGTAGGGTATCCTAGGCAGATTTTCTAGATTTAGAAAATCTGGAAAATACTTTTAATGTGCAGATTTTTATGCCTAAGTTTAGACTTAGGCATATATTATGCAGGATTGTATTATGCAATGTGGGGTGGAATGTGCAAGGATCAATATGCCTAAGTTTAGGCTTAGGCATATATTCTATTATGTGGTGAAGTGCAAATGCCTAGATTTTGGTATCTATAGAAATCAATGAAAAAACTTTGATACCTATTTTAAGACCCTAGAGCTAATGATGATATTGGATTTTCAAATTAATATCATTTATATGATTCCTAGGCCAAACACTTGAAGAACTTGATAAAATAAATAGAAGAACTAAATATTGGGTGCTAAGTCATGGCATCCTTATCTAATCACATTGATAAAAGGGAGATTTGGTATTTTCAATGCTTAGCCACACTTTTTTCTCCAGTGCACTCAACTAAAACCTTTAGAAATATTTTATTATCATATAATCCAAACAAAAGGATAGAAATTACCATAAGTTGATCATATTTTATTTATTAATGATGCAGGAGCATCCGAGGGCAGCAAAGCAATCGAGCATCAACCAAACTTTTTGTTGTTATTTTTTTCTAAGTAATGCAATGTTATTTTTTTCTAAGTGTTGCAAGAAAAATATGTGTCACGACAAAAACGGAAGATAGGGGAGCAGCGGACACAAGGTCACAAAATCGCGACCATCGCAAGGAAAACAAAGGTGCAGAGACCAAAGGTCACAAAATCGTGACATGTCACGAAATCACGACCACCGCAGGGGAAACAAAGGCACGGAGACCAAAGGTCGCGAAATCATGACCACCACAGGGGAAACAAAGGCGTGGAGACCAAATGTCATGAAATTGTGACCACCGTAGGGGAAACAATGGCACAAAGACCAAAGGTCACGAAATCATGACCAAAGTCGGAGAACAAAGGCGTGGAGGAACAAAGGTCATGATTTCACGACACGTCGCGAAATCGTGACCAAAGCAGGGAAGGCAAGGCGCAGAAGACAAATGGTCGTGAAATCATGACATGTCATGATTTCATGACCAGAGCAGGAGAACGGAGGCCGACAGACAAAAATGGCACGATATCACGACAGGTCACGATATCGCGGCCAAAACGGAGAGAGAAGGCTTGACGGAGGAAATGTCATGATATCGCGACATGTCGCGATATCGCGACGGGAGTAGGAGAGAGAAAGCGTAAGAAGGAAATGGTCACGATATCGTGACATGTCATGATATCATGACAAAACAATAAAATATGCACTCCCAGCTTTCTTAAAGGCGGCCCTTCGTGCACGGCAAGTTAGCGACAATGAAGCAACAGTTCCAAAGAAGGATTTCAACGGGCATGTTGGCCACTCGCGCAGGATATCTGGAAGACACGTTTAAAGCAACTAACAAGCAGCAGATCGAGAAGAATATTCCATTGGATATGGCAGCCAGTCATGCACCTCACCTGGAGTCTCATCAATGCAACTTTCCAGAATTGTCCCAGGTGGCAATTGTAGATCGTGGGAAGTTTGAAAGCACAGAGGATCGGGACCTCGATAAAAACCCATGGATTGTAAGGAGAGGGGGTTGGCAAAACGGTAGTTGGCTGTATATTCTTGTAAAATTCTTTTGAAGTATTGAATAACAAAATTTGGGCTCTTGTTTTTTTGGTTTTCTGTCTTGTGCAAGATCTATTCTCCACCAAGTGGTATCAGAGCCAGTAGTTCTTGAGTGTGTAACAGATCACCGAAGGAGAGGCAGTTACACCAGGATCTATGGAAGGGCTTGGAATTGGGTGAGCAGAATGCCTCCAAGGAGAAATCCTATTGGTGGGAGAGGCATGGCAGCGACGGAAGATGTTCGAGCTTTGCAGTGGCAAATGCAAGCTCTGCAAGAAGAAATGCGTAGAAGATTGGAGCCAAGAAGAGACGAAGGTAGTGAAGAGGAAGATGATGAAGAAGAAGACCAACCTAAGGAAGAAGAAGAAGCGAGTAGATCCTGCTCGAGCCGGACTATACAAAGCCATATCCCAGATTGGGAAGAGGCCGAAGATGGAGGTTTCCACATATTTTGGGAACCTTGATCCAGAGGAATTGATCGACTGGATCAACGACCTGGAAGAGTACTTTGAGTACGAAGAGGTTGAGGATCCTGATAGGGTCAGATTCGCAAAGACCAAACTGAAAGGTCATGCTAGAATTTGGTGGAAGGGAGTGCAGCTGGAGCGAAATAAAAGAGGGAAAGAGAGAATAACTAAGTGGGAACGGATGGCAAAAAAGCTAAAGAGGCAGTTCATCCCTGGTGATTATGAGTTAGACCTGCTAAAGAAAATGCAAGGATTGAGGCAATCAAGCAAGTCTGTGAAAGAATACACAGAAGAATTTCATAAAATAATGATTAGAACAGGCCACTCAGAGGCCAACAAGGAGAAGGTAGCCCATTACATTAATGGGTTACGAGCAAGTATTCAAGAAGAACTAAGTCTAGTCCGGATGACCACCATAGAGGACGCTTACCAATTTGCTTTAAAGGTTGAAGAGAAGCTCAATAGGAGGTTTGAAAAAAAGCAAAGAGGAAGAGGTCATGGCGGAAGAACCGACGAAAGGAACAATGGAAGAAGAAATGAAGATTCTCAAAAAAATGGAGAAGGTAGCAGCAATCAAGAACAAAGGAGAGAAAATACAGACCGCCCCCGTAATCAGAATAATGGTTATCGAGGGGGAAGAGGCAGAGCTGGACGTGGTCAAGGAAGAGGAAGATTTCGAGGGACTTGCTTCCAGTGTGGGGAAGAGGGACATCACCAATATGAGTGCCCACAGCAACGAGAAAGAAATAATCGGAGGCCGAAAGGAAATGCCAGAGTAGCAGTCGCTGATGAAGATGTTGGATCTGAGCATTCTGAAGAAGCTGAGAGAGGAGAAGTAATGATTGCAAGGAGAGTCCTGCTGAATGAAGAGGGAGCTACAGATCAGAGGAAAAGCTTATTCCGCACAAGGTGTAAATGCGTGGGTAAGATTTGCAACATTATCATTGACAACGGTAGCACAGATAACCTAGTTTCAGAGGGAATGGTTACAAAGCTACAACTGGAGAGAAAGAAACACCCGCATCCATATCGGATCACGTGGTTGCAGAAATACCATAAGGTTTTGGTCAATGAATAGTTCCTGGTAAAATTTAGTATTGGGAATTACCGTGATGAGGTTCTGTGCGACATTCTGCCCATGGATGCATGCCATTTGCTATTGGGAAGGCCATGGCAGTTTGATAGGTGTGCGGTTCATGATGGCCGAGCCAACACCTATTCCGTGACCAAGAATGGAATGCGTCATAAGTTGAAACCCCTGAAGGAGGTGGAAGAAAAGGTATGTGGCAGTGCAAGAATTTGCTTGGTTGACGAAAGAAAATTTTTAGATGATTTAAAGCATGAACATATGTGTTATGCATTAATTCCTAGAGTCAAGGATACAGAATGCAAAGATGCCCCAACAGAAGTCCAAGATCTATTGAAGGAATTTCCAGATATCATATCTGATAATGTGCCTGAGGGTTTACCCCCAGTAAGAAAAATCAGTCACCATATTGATTTGGTGCCGGGATCAAGCTTGCCCAATAAAGCTGCACATAGAATGACGCCTGTAGAAACTAAAGAACTAAACAGGTAGGTCCAGGAGTTGCTAGAGAAGGGGCTGATTCGGGAAAGCTTAAGTCCATGCATAGTACCTACAATGCTAGCACCAAAGAAATATGGAGAGTGGAGAATGTGCACAGACTCTCGAGCCATCAACAAGATCACAATAAAATACAGATTTCCATTGCCAAGGATGGATGACATAATGGACTGTTTGAGTGGAGCCAAGTACTTCACCAAAATTGACCTCAAGAGTGGTTACCACCAGATCCGTGTCAGGGAAGGAGATGAGTGGAAGACAGCCTTCAAGACAAGAGAGGGTTTGTATGAATGGTTGGTCATGCCATTTGGGCTGTCCAATGCACCAAGTACCTTCATGCGGCTAATGAATGAGGTACTGAAAGAGTTTTTAGGAAAATTTGTCATTGTTTATTTAGATGATATATTAATATTCAAGTAGAACCCTAGAGGAACACCTGATGCACATCAGGAGGGTTTTTGAAAAGCTACAGGAGGAGCAGTTATTAATAAATCTAAAAAAGTGTAATTTTGTCAAGAAAGAGTTAGTATACCTGGGATTTGTAATCTCAGCAGAAGGTCTAAAAATGGACCCGAGAGAAGGTGAGAGCTATCATCGAATGGCCTACCCCAAGAAGCACAATAGAGGTAAGATCATTTCATGGTCTAGCCAACTTTTACAGAAAGTTCATAAGAAACTTCAGCAGCATTTGTGCACCCCTCACAAAAACAATGAGAGGGGATAAGAAAGAATTCAAGTGGACCTTAGGGGCTGAAAGGAGCTTTGATGCATTAAAGAAAAGGGTCACAGAATAGCCTATTTTGGCACTCCCAGACTTTAACAAAGTATTTCAGGTAGACTGTGATGCCAGTGGCAGTGCAATAGGGGCTGTACTGAGTCAAGAAGGCAGACCTATTGCTTATTTTAGTGAAAAGCTCAATGATGCTCGGAAAAAGTATTCAATTTATGACCAAGAATTTTATGCTATAGTTCAGGCTCTGAAGAAGTGGAGGCATTATTTGTTGCCAAAAGAGTTTGTTCTATTTATGGATCATCAAGCATTGCAGTACATCAACAACCAAACAAAATTGAATCAGAGGCACATGAAGTGGGTTGAGTTTCTCCAAAGCTATACCTTTGTGTTAAAGCACAGAAGCGGGAAATCAAACAGAGTTGTAGATGCCTTAAGTAGAAGGCAGAATCTATTGATTGAAATGATAGTGGAAGTGGTAGGATTCGAAGAACTAAAGGGTCTTTATCCTAAAGATCCTGATTTTGCAGAAGCCTGGACGGCTTGCTTGGCACCTGTTACTATGGATAGGACAAAATGGTTAGATTTCCTAATCCAAGATGGAATGTTGTTCAAGGGAAGTAAATTATGCATTCCAAGGAGTTCCATGCGGGAGAACTTAATCAAGGAAAAGCACAACGGAGGACTAGCTGGGCATTTTGGTCGGGATAAGACCATTGCCCTGGTGAATGAAAATTACTACTGGCCGCAACTTCAGCAAGATGTGAAAAAGTTTGTGCAAAGTTGCAGAATATGCCATATGGCAAAAGGCGTAAGGCAAAACACAGGATTATACCAGCCGTTACCTGTACCTGAGAGGCCATGGGAGGACATCAGCATGGATTTTATTCTTGGGTTGCCGAGAACACAGAGGGGAAATGACTCCGTATTTGTGGTGGTTGATCGATTCTCCAAGATGGCACATTTTATTCCCTCGCGTGAAAACAAGTGATGCGGTTCACATTGCGGGGTTATTTTTCAAGGAAGTGGTACGACTTCACGGTCTACCAAGAAGCATAGTTTCTGACAGAGATACAAAGTTTGTTGGGTATTTCTAGAGAACATTGTGGAAGAAGCTGAAGACAGATCTGAAGTTCAGTTCTGCATACCACCCACAAACTGATGGACAGACAAAGGTGGTAAATAGAAGTCTGGGTAATTTATTAAGATGCTTGATAGCAGATAAACCCAAGGGATGGGATTTAGTTTTGTCGCAAGCGAAATTTGCATACAACAATTCTGTCAATAAGAGTACAAACAAATCTCCATTCCAAATCATATATGGAAACAGTCCAAGAAATGTTTTTGAGCTGAGAAAATTAGATAAAGGAGAAAAGTGCAGTGCAGAGGCTGAGGAATTCGTGAAACAGATGAAAAGCCTGCATGAAGAAGTGAAGAAACAAATTACAAAAATGAATACTCAGTATAAAGCAAGAGCAGACCAAAAGCGACGGTTCAAAGAGTTCGAAGTGGGGGATGAAGTCATGGTCCATCTCAGAAAAGAAATATTTCCAGCCAAAACTTATAACAAGTTGAAGATGAAGAAGTTTGGGCCATGCAGAATACTGGAAAAATGGGATTCAGGCAATGCATATGAAGTGGAATTGCCAAGTGGGCTTGACATTTCACCTATTTTTAACATATCAGATTTAGTGGAATACCATGAAGGAGATAGTACAGAGGCACCAAGTACAGAATTGTGGAGCATTCCAACGTCTAACCCAACCACAGACGAGATCGAGGAAATATTAGATACTTGTGAAGGCGAAGCACAAGGAACAAACAATATTCTGAGTATTTGATCAAGTGGAAGGGCAGACCTGTAGAAGATGCAACTTGGTTATCAAAAATAGAGGTTGACCGCCTGGGTCTTCCTCCCAAAGATCGAAGTGAGGATCACTTCTCAATCCACCCCGGGTGTCTGATGCAGGAGCATCCGAGGGCAGCAAAGCAATCGAGCATCAACCAAACTTTTTGTTGTTATTTTTTTCTAAGTGTTGCAATGTTATTTTTTTCTAAGTGTTGCAAGAAAAATATGTGTCGCGATATCGCGACACAAAAAGTGTCATGATATCATGACCAAAATGGAAGATAGGGGAGCAGCGGACACAAGGTCGCGAAATCACGACCACCGCAGGGAAACAAAGGCACAGAGACCAAAGGTCACGAAATCGTGACCATCGCAGGGGAAACAAAGGCGCGAAGACCAAAGGTCACGAAATCATGACCACCACAGGGGAAACAAAGGCACGGAGACCAAAGGTCATGAAATCGTGACCACCACAGGAGAAACAAAGGCATGGAGACCAAAGGTCACAAAATCGTGACCAAAGCCGAAGAACAAAGGCGCGGAGGAACAAAGGTCACGATTTCGCGACACGTCGCGAAATCACGACCAAAGTAGGGAAGGCAAGGCACGGAAGACAAATGGTCGCAAAATCATGACATGTCATGATTTCATGACCAAAGCAGGAGAACGGAGGCCGATAGACAAAAATGGCGCGATATCGCGACAGGTCGCGATATCACGGCCAAAATGGAGAGAGAAGGCTTGAAGGAGGAAATGGTCGTGATATCGCGACATGTCGCGATATCGCGACGAGAGAGAGAGAAAACATAGGAAGAAATGGTCGCGATATCGTGCACAAACAGAAAAACATGCACTCCCAGCTTTCTTAAAGGCGGCCCTTCGTGCGTGGCAAGTTAGCGGCGGTGAAGCAACGAGCTCCAAAGAAGGATTTCAACGGGCATGTTGGCCACTCACGCAGGATATCTGGAAGATGCATTTAAAGCAACTAACAAGCAAGCAGCAGATCGAGAAGAAGATTCCGTTGGATATGGCAGCCGATCACGCACCTCACCTAGAGTCTCATCAATGCAACTTTCCAAAATTGTCCCAAGTGGCAATTGTAGATCGTGGGAAGTTTGAAAGCACAGAGGATCGGGACCTCGATAAAAACCCATGGATTGTAATGAGAGGGGGTTGGCAAATGGTAGTTTGGTTGTATATTCTTGTAAAATTCTTTCGAAGTATTGAATAAGAAATTTTGGGCTCTTGTTTTTCTGGTTTTCTGTCTTGTGCAAGATCTGTTCTCCACCAAGTGGTATCAGAGCCAGTAGTTCTTGAGTGTGTAGCAGATCACCGGAGGAGAGGCAGTTACACCAGGATCTATGGAAGGGCTTGGAATTGGGTGAGCAGAATGCCTCCAAGGAGAAATCCTATTGGTGGGAGAGGCATGGCAGCAGCGGAAGATGTTCGAGCTTTGCAGCGGCAAATGCAAGCCCTGCAAGAAGAAATGCGTAGAAGATTGGAGCCAAGAAGAGACGAAGGTAGTGAAGAGGAAGATGATGAAGAAGAAGACCAACCTGAGGAAGAAGAAGAAGCAGTAGATCCTGCTCAAGCCAGACTATACAAAGCCATATCCCAGATTGGGAAGAGGTCGAAGATGGAGGTTTCCACATATTTCGGGAACCTTGATCTAGAGGAATTGATCGACCGGATCAACGACCTGGAAGAGTACTTTGAGTACGAAGAGGTTGAGGATCCTGATAGGGTCAGATTCGCAAAGACCAAACTGAAAGGTCATGCTAGCATTTGGTGGAAGGGAGTGCAAGCTGGAGCGAAATAAAAGAGGGAAAGAGAGAATAACTAAGTGGGAACGGATGGCAGAAAAGCTAAAGAGGCAGTTCATCCCTGGTGATTATGAGTTAGACCTGCTAAAGAAAATGCAAGGATTGAGGCAATCAAGCAAGTCATGTGAAAGAATACACAGAAGAATTTCATAAAATAATGATTAGAACAGGCCACTCAGAGGCCAACAAGGAGAAGGTAGCCCATTACATTAATGGGTTACGAGCAAGTATTCAAGAAGAACTAAGTCTAGTCCGGATGACCACCATAGAGGACGCTTACCAATTTGCTTTAAAGGTTGAAGAGAAGCTCAATAGGAGGTTTGAAAACAAGCAAAGAGGAAGAGGTCATGGCGGAAGAACCGACGGAAGGAACAGTGGAAGAAGAAATGAAGATTCTCAAAAAAATGGAGAAGGTAGCAGCAATCAAGAACAAAGGAGAGAAAATACAGACCGCCCCCGTAATCAGAATAATGGTTATCGAGGGGGAAGAGGCAGAGTCGGACGTGGTCAAGGAAGAGGAAGATTTCGAGGGACTTGCTTCCAGTGTGGGGAAGAGGGACATCACCAATATGAGTGCCCACAGCAACGAGAAAGAAATAATCGGAGGCCGAAAGGAAATGCCAGAGTAGCAGTCGCTGATGAAGATGCTGGATCTGAGCATTCTGAAGAAGCTGAGAGAGGAGAAGTAATGATTGCAAGGAGAGTCCTGCTGAATGAAGAGGGAGCTGCAGATCAGAGGAAAAGCTTATTCCGCACAAGGTGTAAATGCGTGGGTAAGATTTGCAACATTATCATTGACAACGGTAGCACAGATAACCTAGTTTCAGAGGGAATGGTTACAAAGCTACAACTGGAGAGAAAGAAACACCCGCATCCATATCGGATCGCGTGGTTGCAGAAAGACCATAAGGTTTTGGTCAATGAACAGTGCCTGGTAAAATTTAGTATTGGGAATTACCGTGATGAGGTTCCGTGCGACATTCTGCCCATGGATGCATGCCATTTGTCTGTTGGGAAGGCCATGGCAGTTTGACGAGTGTGCGGTTCATGATGGCCAAGCCAACACCTATTCCGTGACCAAGAATGGAATGCGTCATAAGTTGAAACCCC
This sequence comes from Wollemia nobilis, assembly GCA_028583015.1. Lineage (NCBI taxonomy): Eukaryota > Viridiplantae > Streptophyta > Pinopsida > Araucariales > Araucariaceae > Wollemia > Wollemia nobilis. The sequence continues at coordinate 29,428 of JAQPPZ010007644.1, read as the reverse complement.
TGAAGGAGGTGGAAGAAAAGGTATGTGGCAGTGCAAGAATTTTCTTGGTTGACGGAAGAAAATTTTTAGATGATTTAAAGCATGAACATATGTGTTATGCATTAATTCCTAGAGTCAGGGATACAGAATGCAAAGATGCCCCAACAGAAGTCCAAGATCTGTTGAAGGAATTTCCAGATATCATATCTGATAATGTGCCTGAGGGTTTACCCCCAGTAAGAAAAATCAGTCACCATATTGATTTGGTGCCAGGGTCAAGCTTGCCCAATAAAGCTGCACATAGAATGACGCCTGTAGAAACTAAAGAACTAAACAGGCAGGTCCAGGAGTTGTTGGAGAAGGGATTGATTAGGGAGAGTCTTAGCCCATGCGTAGTACCTACAGTACTAGCACCCAAGAAGGATGGAGAGTGGAGAATGTGCACAGACTCTCGAGCCATCAACAAGATCACAATAAAATACAGATTTCCATTGCCAAGGATGGATGACATAATGGACTGTTTGAGTGGAGCCAAGTACTTCACCAAGATTGACCTCAAGAGTGGTTACCACCAGATCCGTGTCAGGGAAGGAGATGAGTGGAAGACAGCCTTCAAGACAAGAGAGGGCTTGTATGAGTGGTTGGTCATGCCATTTGGGCTGTCCAATGCACCAAGTACCTTCATGCGGCTGATGAATGAGGTACTAAAAGAGTTTTTAGGAAAATTTGTCATTGTTTATTTAGATGATATATTAATATTCAGCAGAACCCTGGAGGAACACCTGATGCACATCAGGAGGGTTTTTGAAAAGCTACGGGAGGAGCAGTTATTAATAAATCTAAAAAAGTGTAATTTTGTCAAGAAAGAGTTAGTATACCCGGGATTTGTAATCTCAACGGAAGGTCTAAAAATGGACCCGAGAGAAGGTGAGAGCTATCATCGAATGGCCTACCCCAAGAAGCACAATAGAGGTAAGATCATTTCATGGTCTAGCCAACTTTTACAGAAAGTTCATAAGAAACTTCAGCAGCATTTGTGCACCCCTCACAAAAACAATGAGAGGGGATAAGAAAGAATTCAAGTGGACCTTAGGGGCTGAAAGGAGCTTTGATGCATTAAAGAAAAGGGTCATAGAATAGCCTATTTTGGCACTCCCGGACTTTAACAAAGTATTTCAGGTAGACTGTGATGCCAGTGGCAGTGCAATAGGGGTTGTACTGAGTCAAGAAGGCAGACCTATTGCTTATTTTAGTGAAAAGCTCAATGATGCTCAAAAAAAGTATTCAATTTATGACCAAGAATTTTATGCTATAGTTCAGGCTCTAAAGAAGTGGAGGCATTATTTGTTGCCAAAAGAGTTTGTTCTATTTATCGATCATCAGGCATTGCAAGTACATCAACAGCCAAACAAAATTGAATCAGAGGCACATGAAGTGGGTTGAGTTTCTCCAAAGCTATACCTTTGTGTTAAAGCACAGAAGCGGGAAATAAAATAGAGTTGCAGATGCCTTAAGTAGAAGGCAAAATCTACTGATTGAAATGACAGTGGAAGTGGTAGGATTCGAAGAACTGAAGGGTCTTTATCCTGAAGATCCTGATTTTGCAAAGCCTGGACGGCTTGCTTGGCACCTATTACTATGGACAGGACAAAATGGTTAGATTTCCTAATCCAAGACGGAATGTTGTTCAAGGGAAGTAAATTATGCATTCCAAGGAGTTCCATGCGGGAGAACTTAATCAAGGAAAAGCACAGCGGAGGACTGGCTGGGCATTTTGGTCGGGATAAGACCATTGCCCTGGTGAATGAAAATTACTACTGGCCGCAACTTCAGCAAGATGTGAAAAAGTTTGTGCAAAGTTGCAGAATATGCCAGATGGCAAAAGGCGTAAGGCAAAACACAGGATTATACCAGCCGTTACACGTACCTGAGAGGCCATGGGAGGACATAAGCATGGATTTTATTCTTGGATTGCCGAGAACACAGAGGGGAAATGACTCTGTATTTGTGGTGGTTGATAGATTCTCCAAGATGGCACATTTTATTCCCTGCGAGAAAACAAGTGATGCAATTCACATTGCAGGGGTTATTTTTCAAGGAAGTGGTACGACTTCACGGTCTACCAAGAAGCATAGTTTTTGACGAGAGATACAAAGTTTGTTGGGTATTTCTAGAGAACATTGTGGAAGAAGTCGAAGACAGATCTGAAGTTCAGTTCCGCATACCACCCACAAACTGATGGACAAACAGAGGTGGTAAATAGAAGTCTGGGTAATTTATTAAGATGCTTGATAGCAGATAAAACCAAGGGATGGGATTTAGTTTTTTTGCAGGCGAAATTTGCATACAACAATTCCATCAATAAGAGTACAAACAAATCTCCATTCCAAATCATATATGGAAACAGTCCAAGAAATGTTTTTGAGCTAAGAAAATTAGATAAAGGAGAAAAGTGTAGTGCAAAGGCTGAGGAATTCACGAAACAGATGAAAAGCCTACATGAAGAAGTGAAGAAACAAATTACAAAAATGAATACTCAAGTATAAAGCAAGAGCAGACCAAAAGCGATGGTTCAAAGAGTTCGAAGTGGGGGATGAAGTCATGGTCCATCTCAAAAAAGAAATATTTCCAGCCAAAACTTATAACAAGTTGAAGATGAAGAAGTTTGGGCCATGCCGAATACTGGAAAAATGGGATTCAGGCAATGCATATGAAGTGGAATTGCCAAGTGGGCTTGACATTTCACCTATTTTTAACATATCAGATTTAGTGGAATACCATGAAGGAGATAGTACAGAGGCACCAAGCACAGAATTGTGGAGCATTCCAACGTCTAACCCAACCAAAGACGAGATCGAGGAAATATTAGATACTCGTGAAGGCAGAAGCACAAGGAACAAACAATATTCTGAGTATTTGATCAAGTGGAAGGGCAGACCTGTAGAAGATGCAACTTGGTTATCAAAAATAGAGGTTGACCGCCTGGGTCTTCCTCCCAAAGATCGGAAGTGAGGATCACTTCTCAATCCACCCCGGTGTCTGATGCAGGAGCATCCGAGGGCAGCAAAGCAATCGAGCATCAACCAAACTTTTTGTTGTTATTTTTTTCTAAGTGTTGCAATGTTATTTTTTTCTAAGTGTTGCAAGAAAAATATGTGTCGCGATATCGCGACACAAAAAGTGTCACGATATCATGACCAAAATGGAAGATAGGGGAGCAGCGGACACAAGGTCGCGAAATCACGACCACCGCAGGGAAAACAAAGGCACAGAGACCAAAGGTCGTGAAATCATGACCACCGCAGGGGAAACAAAGGCGCGAAGACCAAAGGTCACGAAATCGTGACCACCACAAGGGAAACAAAGGCACGGAGACCAAAGGTCACGAAATCGTGACCACCATAGGGGAAACAAAGGCATGGAGACCAAAGGTCACGAAATCGTGACCAAAGCCGAAGAACAAAGGCGCGGAGGAACAAAGGTCACGATTTCGCGACACGTCGCGAAATCGTGACCAAAGTAGGGAAGGCAAGGCACGGAAGACAAATGGTCGCGAAATCATGACATGTCATGATTTCATGACCAGAGCAGGAGAACGGAGGCCGACAGACAAAAACGGCACGATATCGCGACAGGTCGCGATATCGCGGCCAAAATGGGGAGAGAAGGCTTGACGGAGGAAATGTCGTGATATCGCGACATGTCGCGATATCGCGACGGGAGCAAGAGAGAGAAAGCATAGGAATGAAATGGTCGCGATATCGTGTCAAAACAGGAAAACATGCACTCCCAGCTTTCTTAAAGGCGGCCCTTCGTGCGTGGCAAGTTAGCGACAGTGAAGCAGCAGTTCCAAAGAAGGATTTCAACGGGCATGTTGGCCACTCACGCAGGATATCTGGAAGACATGTTTAAAGCAACTAACAGCAAGTAGCAGATCAAGAAGAAGATTTCGTTGGATATGGCAGCCAGTCACGCACCTCACCTAGAGTCTCATCAATGCAACTTTCTAGAATTGTCCCAAGTGGCAATTGTAGATCGTGGGAAGTTTGAAAGCACAGAGGATCGGGACCTCGATAAAAACCCATGGATTGTAATGAGAGGGGGTTGGCAAAACGGTAGTTTGGCTGTATATTCTTGTAAAATTCTTTTGAAGTATTGAATAACAAATTTTGGGCTCTTGTTTCTCTGGTTTTCTGTCTTGTGCAAGATCTGTTCTCCACCAAGTGGTATCAGAGCCAGTAGTTCTTGAGTGTGTAACAGATCACCGAAGGAGAGGCAGTTACACCAGGATCTATGGAAGGGCTTGGAATTGGGTGAGCAGAATGCCTCCAAGGAGAAATCCTATTGGTGGGAGAGGCATGGCAGCAGCGGAAGATGTTCGAGCTTTACAGTGGCAAATGCAAGCTCTGCAAGAAGAAATGCGTAGAAGATTGGAGCCAAGAAGAGACGAAGGTAGTGAAGAGGAAGATGATGAAGAAGAAGACCAACCTAAGGAAGAAGAAGAAGCAGTAGATCCTGCTCAGGCCAGACTATACAAAGCCATATCCCAGATTGGGAAGAGGTCGAAGATGGAGGTTTCCACATATTTTGGGAACCTTGATCCAGAGGAATTGATCGACTGGATCAACGACCTAGAAGAGTACTTTGAGTATGAAGAGGTTGAGGATCCTGATAGGGTTAGATTCACAAAGACCAAACTGAAAGGTCATGCTAGAATTTGGTGGAAGGGAGTGCAAGCTGGAGCGAAATAAAAGAGGGAAAGAGAGAATAACTAAGTGGGAACGGATGGCAAAAAAGCTAAAGAGGCGGTTCATCCCTGGTGATTATGAGTTAGACCTGCTAAAGAAAATGCAAGGATTGAGGCAATCAAGCAAGTCTGTGAAAGAATACACAGAATAATTTCATAAAATAATGATTAGAACAGGCCACTCAGAGGCCAACAAGGAGAAGGTAGCCCATTACATTAATGGGTTATGAGCAAGTATTCAAGAAGAACTAAGTCTAGTCCGGATGACCACCATAGAGGACGCTTACCAATTTGCTTTAAAGGTTGAAGAGAAGCTCAATAGGAGGTTTGAAAAAAAGCAAAGAGGAAGAGGTCATGGCGGAAGAACCGACGAAAGGAAAAGTGGAAGAAGAAATGAAGATTCTCAAAAAAATGGAGAAGGTAGCAGCAATCAAGAACAAAGGAGAGAAAATATCGACCGCCCCCATAATAAGAATAATGGCTATTGAGGGGGAAGAGGCAGAGCTGGACGAGGTCAAGGAAGAGGAAGATTTCGAGGGACTTGCTTCCAGTGTGGGGAAGAGGGACATCACCAATATGAGTGCCCATAGCAACGAGAAAGAAATAACCGGAGGCCGAAAGGAAATGCCAGAGTAGCAATCGCTGATGAAGATGTTGGATCTGAGCATTTTGAAGAAGCTGAGAGAGGAGAAGTAATGATTGCAAGGAGAGTCCTGCTGAATGAAGAGGGAGATGCAGATCAGAGGAAAATATTATTTCGCACAAGGTGTAAATGCGTGGGTAAGATTTGCAACATTATCATTGACAACGGTAGCACAGATAACCTAGTTTCAGAGGGAATGGTTACAAAGCTACAACTGGAGAGAAAGAAACACCCGCATCCATATCGGATGACGTGGTTGCAAAAATACCATAAGGTTTTGGTCAATGAATAGTTCCTGGTAAAGTTCAGTATTGGGAATTACCGTGATGAGGTTCTGTGCGACATTCTGCCCATGGATGCATGCCATTTGCTATTGGGAAGGCCATGGCAGTTTGACAGGTGTGCGGTTCATGATGGCCAAGCCAACACCTATTCCGTGACCAAGAATGGAATGCGTCATAAGTTGAAGCCCCTAAAGGAGGTGGAAGAAAAGGTATGTGGCAGTGCAAGAATTTTCTTGGTTGACGGAAGAAAATTTTTAGATGATTTAAAGCATGAGCATATGTGTTATGCATTAGTTCCTAGAGTCAAGGATACAGAATGCAAAGATGCCCCAACAGAAGTCCAAGATATATTGAAGGAATTTCCAGATATCATATCTAATAATGTGCCTGAGGGTTTACCCCCAGTAAGAAAAATCAGTCACCATATTGATTTGGTGCCAGGATCAAGCTTGCCCAATAAAGCTGCACATAGAATGACGCTTGTAGAAACTAAATAACTAAACATACAGGTCCAGGAGTTGTTAGAGAAGGGGCTGATTCGAGAAAGATTAAGTCCATGCATAGTACCTACAGTGCTAGCGCCAAAGAAATATGGAGAGTGGAGAATGTGCACAGATTCTCGAGCCATCAACAAGATCACAATAAAATACAAATTTCCATTGCCAAGGATGGATGACATAATGGACTGTTTGAGTGGAGCCAAGTACTTCACCAAAATTGACCTCAAGAGTGGTTACCACCAGATCCGTGTCAGGGAAGGAGATGAGTGGAAGACAGCCTTCAAGACCAGAGAAGGTTTGTATGAATGGCTGGTCATGCCATTTGGACTGTCCAATGCACCAAGTACCTTCATGCGGCTAATGAATGAGGTGCTAAAAGAGTTTTTAGGAAAATTTTTAATTTTTTATTTAGATGATATATTAATATTCAGTAGAACCCTAGAGGAACACCTGATGCACATCAAGAGGGTTTTTGAAAAGCTACAAGAGGAGCAGTTATTAATAAATCTAAAAAAGTGTAATTTTGTCAAGAAAGAGTTAGTATACTTGGGATTTGTAATCTCAACAGAAGGTCTAAAAATGGACCCAGAGAAGGTGAGAGCTATCATCGAATGGCCTACCCCAAGAAGCACAATAGAGGTAAGATCATTTCATGGTCTAGCCAGCTTTTACAAAAAGTTCATAAGAAACTTCAGCAGCATTTGTGCACCCCTCACAAAAACAATGAGAGGGGATAAGAAAGAGTTCAAGTGGACCTTAGGGGCTGAAAGAAGCTTTGATGCATTAAAGAAAAGGGTCACAAAATAGCCTATTTTAGCACTCCCAGACTTTAACAAAGTATTTCAGGTAGACTGTGATGCCAGTGGAGCGATGCAATAGGGGTCATGACTGAGCCAAGAAGGCTGACCTATTGCTTATTTTAGTGAAAAGCTCAATGATGCTCGGAAAAAGTATTCGATTTATGACCAAGAATTTTATGCTATAGTTCAGGCTCTGAAGAAGTGGAGGCATTATTTTTTGCCAAAGGAGTTTGTTCTATTTACTGATGATCAGGTATTGCAGTACATCAACAACCAAACAAAATTGAATCAGATGCACATGAAGTGGGTTGAGTTTCTCCAAAGCTATACCTTTGTGTTAAAGCATAGAAGCGGGAAATCAAATAGAGTTGCAGATGCCTTAAGTAGAAGGCAAAATCTACTGATTGAAATGACAGTGGAAGTGGTAGGATTCGAAGAACTGAAGGGTCTTTATCCTAAAGATCCTGATTTTGCAGAAGCCTGGACGGCTTGCTTGGCACCTATTACTATGGATAGGACAAAATGGTTAGATTTCCTAATCCAAGACGGAATGTTGTTCAAGGGAAGTAAATTATGGATTCCAAGGAGTTCCATGTGGGAGAACTTAATCAAGGAAAAGCACAGCGAAGGACTGGCTGGGCATTTTGGTCGGGATAAGACAATTGCCCTGATGAATGAAAATTACTACTGGCCGCAACTTCAGCAAGATGTGAAAAAGTTTGTGCAAAGTTGCAGAATATGCCAGATGGCAAAAGGCGTAAGGCAAAACACAGGATTATACTAGCCGTTACCTGTACCTGAGAGGCCATGGGAGGACATCAGCATGGATTTTATTCTTGGGTTGTCGAGAACACAGAGGGGAAATGACTCTGTATTTGTGGTGGTTGATCGATTCTCCAAGATGGCACATTTTATTCCTTGCTAGAAAACAAGTGATGCAGTTCACATTATAGGGTTATTTTTCAAAGAAGTGGTACGACTTCACGGTCTACCAAGAAGCATAGTTTCTGACAGAGATACAAAGTTTGTTGGGTATTTCTAGAGAACATTGTGGAAGAAGCTGAAGACAGATCTGAAGTTCAGTTCGCATACCACCCACAAACTGATGGACAAACAAAGGTGGTAAATAGAAGTCTGGGTAATTTATTAAGATGCTTGATAGCAGATAAACCCAAGGGATGGGATTTAGTTTTTTTGCAGGCGAAATTTGCATACAACAATTCTGTCAATAAGAGTACAAAAAAATCTCCATTCCAAATCATATATGGAAATAGTCCAAGAAATGTTTTTGAGCTGAGAAAATTAGACAAAGGAGAAAAGTGCAGTGCAGAGGCTGAGGAATTCGTGAAACAGATGAAAAGCCTGCATGAAGAAGTGAAGAAACAAATTAAAAAAATGAATACTCAGTATAAAGCAAGAGTAGACCAAAAGTGACGGTTCAAAGAGTTCGAAGTGGGGGATGAAGTCATGGTCCATCTCAAAAAAGAAATATTTCCAGCCAAAACTTATAACAAGTTGAATATGAAGAAGTTTGGGCCATGCAGAATAATGGAAAAATGGGATTCAGGCAATGCATATGAAGTGGAATTGCCAAGTGGGATTGACATTTCACTTATTTTTAACATATCTGATTTAGTGGAATACCATGAAGGAGATAGTACAGAGGCACCAAGCACAGAATTATGGAGCATTCTAGCGTCTAACCCAACCAAAGACGAGATCGAGGAAATATTAGATACTCGTGAAGGCAGAAGCACAAGGAACAAACAATATTCTGAGTATTTGATCAAGTGGAAGGGCAAACCTGTAGAAGATGCAACTTGGTTATCAAAAATAGAGGTTGACCGCCTGGGTCTTCCTCCCAAAGATCAGAAGTGAGGATCACTTCTCAATCCACCCCGGGTGTCTGATGCAGGAGCATCCGAGGGTAGCAAAGCAATCGAGCATCAACCAAACTTTTTGTTGTTATTTTTTTCTAAGTAATGCAATGTTATTTTTTTCTAAGTGTTGCAAGAAAAATATGTGTCGCGATATCGCGACACAAAAAGTGTCATGATATCATGACCAAAATGGAAGATAGGGGAGCAGCGGACACAAGGTCGTGAAATCACGACCACCGCAGGAAAAACAAAGGCACAGAGACCAAAGGTCGTGAAATCATGACCATCGCAGGGGAAACAAAGGCGCGAAGACCAAAAGTCACGAAATTGTGACCACCACAAGGGAAACAAAGGCACGGAGACCAAAGGTCATGAAATTGTGACCACCACAGGGGAAACAAAGGCATGGAGACCAAAGGTCACAAAATCATGACCAAAGCCGAAGAACAAAGGCGCGGAGGAACAAAGGTCACGATTTCGCGACACGTCGCGAAATCACGACCAAAGTAGGGAAGGCAAGGCATGGAAGACAAATGGTCACAAAATCATGACATGTCATGATTTCATGACCAGAGCAGGAGAACGGAGGCCGATAGACAAAAACGGCGCGATATCGCGATAGGTCGCGATATCATGGCCAAAATGGGGAGAGAAGGCTTGACGGAGGAAATTTCGTGATATCGCGACATGTCACGATATCGCGATGGGAGAAAGAGAGAGAAAACATAGGAATGAAATGGTCGCGATATCGTGTCAAAACAGAAAAACATGCACTCCCAGCTTTCTTAAAGGTGGCCCTTCATGCGTGGCAAGTTAGCGACAGTGAAGCAACAGTTCCAAAAAAGGATTTCAACGGGCATGTTGGCCACTCACGTAGGATATCTGGAAGACATGTTTAAAGCAACTAACAACAAGTAGCAGATTGAGAAGAAGATTCCGTTGGATATGGCAGCCAGTCACGCACCTCACCTGGAGTCTCATCAATGCAACTTTCCAGAATTGTCCCAGGTGGCAATTGTAGATCGTGGGAAGTTTGAAAGCACAGAGGATCGGGACCTCGATAAAAACCCATGGATTGTAAGGAGAGGGGGTTGGAAAAATGGCAGTTGATTGTATATTCTTGTAAAATTCTTTCGAAGTATTGAATAACAAAATTTGGGCTCTTGTTTTTCTGGTTTTCTGTCTTGTGCAAGATCTGTTCTCCACCAATTGATCATGGATATCAAAGATAAAACACTACATACAACAATATGTATGGTAGTCATGCAAATATTTATTAATATTTCCCAAGGAAAGACACAAAGGAAGACTTAAAGGATGTAGTATGAAGAAAAAAAGGTCTGGTATCACTAACATATAATATCCATCATCCTCCAAATCTAGTATCAATTGCAAATATTTACCCATACAAAATGTGGTACTACACCTCTATCCTTAATAGCTACAATAACTCCTTAGGCCAATTATCAAAATATAATCTTGACACCAATTCCCTATAAAAATCAATATGTATTACTAGTTTAGACCCTACTTGCATATTAAAAAAGTATGGTGTTAATATAAGATAGTCATTAATAGACTACAACACTAGTGTTTAAGAACATAGTATTGATGGTAGTTGTAATATAGTCCCAATCGTAAGTTGTCACTATAGTTGTGATGATAGAACAACCAACCAAATAGAGATAGAGATATAATAGGGGAAGAAGATGAACTAATTAATAAAAGGATAAAAAAAGATATATAGGTTGCTATAGAAGAGAATCCAAATCCAAGTGTATATGATATTAGCACTATAAATATATCAATATTCATTCTTGATGTTAGGATCCTATCTTAACACCATGTTGTAATTCTCATTTACCTATGTAATACCCCACTTCCAACGTGAGGATCCTATTTTAATGTTATTATGCAATACTTAGTAATGTAGGTGGCAGTAAAGGTACCTCGCCAAGTGGTACCATCTCATGTAACCGTTTTTATCAATATTGTAACCGATGTAGTAAGATACCTCGCCAAGTGGTACCATTTCATGTAACCATTTTTATCAAGATTGTAACTGCCATTTTGTGGGAAATTCTAGCTCGAGTGGCATTTTGCATGTAAGCCACCTCTTGAGCATTTAGGTAGGGTTGAATGTAGTTTTCCTTTAAAAAGATATGAAGCCATGTACGATATTATCCTTTTGCAAGCTAATGAAATATTGAAGGAGGTTGCCCCCTCAAAGAGGCCCATGATTCGATGTTACTCGTGATATTGTTTCATTTCCGTAATTGATTTTTGCATAGTGATATTGAATTATTTGATGTATGTGAGTTATTTTTCAGTATTTTGTGTGAGTGTGCTATATCTTAATAGTAGGTTCCTAAAAAGTGGTATCAAAGCGCTTTCCAGGGCTAAGTTCTACTGCACCTAAGACAATTCTTGCCAATCATTCCACATGTTAGGTATAATTTTCCTGTGAGTTTTTTATTTTTGTTTTTCCTTTATAAAAAAAAATCCAAAAAATACAGTCATTATTTTTCTCAGAAAAGACCAAAAAAAAATATAGTAGTTGTGTAGGTTAGAAATCCTGTGTCAAGGGTTTTAAAATATCACGAAGGAGCTATCATTATTGGCTAAGATAGATATCCCATAAAGCATCTAGTGAAGTGAGGGGCGATTAGGCTCCAATACCTAGGCCTCATACAACACTCACGCACGGAATTGAGCTCCCATGTATCTTCGGGTATATCGGGAGACAATCTAGGTTTAAACAAGATTTTATCCATTAGGAAGATTTTTGGCCTTGTATTATCCCTAGTCCATGGGACACAACATCCTGGATGATTACCCTCCCGTACTATCAAAGAGGCAGATAGTGTGCTCAAGGGTATGTGTGGAATCCTCCTTGAGTAGTGGCCTGAAATATTGGTTCGAGCACTATTGTTCGTCACTATGATATAACAGAGGGCCTATGGGTATTACATACTCTCTTAGCATACCTTGGTTCCAGAAAATAAAATAAAAATAAAGTATCATTCCCTTGCAAATCAACCCATCCCTATTCTGCTAACCTGCATTCACCATACCCAAAAGTGAGCATACGAAGAAGGCTTTCCCTATCATAGAAAACAACTTGCATGTACCAACAGTCAAGATAAATTTTTGCAAGTGTTTGAACCAGCATGTGGTTAGAATCTAAACAGTCAAGACAGTGACAGTAACAATCAGTACAATAATAGTGGTAGTCGGTTTGATAGTAACAGTCCTTTGTACCAGTCCAAAATTGTAGACTTTTAGTTTCAAAAATAGAGTTATCAGTGTCAAAAAATTCCCTAAGGTCAGAAGTAAAAATTGTGTCAGTAACCCTAGTACAGGTGACAGGAATAGAGAATAGTGAGTGAAACGGTGGTCAAGATGCAGTATACAGGCCCGAAACACTTGATCCCAAGTCCCAAATTTTGAACTGCAACTCCAAATTAGAAACCAAAAACACCAACAACATAAAAATAATAATAATAAAAAAAAAAAAAAAAATGAAATTTTATTAAAACAGGGATATCTCTTCACACAGATCTCAGATTGACTCAAAAAATTTTCAGAAAATTCTACACTCTATTCCAGACAAAATTGTCCTTGGTAGCTCCTGGTCAAATTTTGCACCAAATTTTAAATTTTTTTTTTTTTTTCTTGCTAAGGCCATAACTTTTCATCGGTCCATAAAATTGATCCAAATTTTTGGGAATAAAATCTACTTGATATTTTGCACAAAAGACCCTCAAGGACTCATTGGTGAAATTTTAAGTACAAGTGGAAGAAATTACCTTGACATCAACTTGCAACCAATAGATCACAAAAAGTTAAGAAATTTAGTATATCTCCTCATTGAGTGCTCAGATCAAACAACCACCAGAGTGGACCTTATCCTAAAATCAGTGTTGCAACTCATTTCCCAAATTAAATTTTGGCCCCTTATTAAAAATAGTAACTCTTGAAAATCCGAGGTCCATTTTTAGTAACTCAACACAAGAGGGACAGCAATGGCAAGCGACACTCGAGGACAACAACAAAAGGATTTAGACTTGGGCACATTATTGGTCGACCTACAAAAATCCATTGCTGACTTGACCTCTGCAAATAAGAACATAGGCACAGAGATTCAAGAGCTTCAATTGGATCAAGATAACACTAGAATCCATTTAGAAGAACAACTCATAGATATGGAGACCAAATTGTACGGTAGTACCAAAACTAAACACCATGCTAAAAACTTTGAACAAGGTCGATGAACACTAGATGACAATTACTTTGATCGGGATTCAACCTTTAGAATGCTTAAATTAGACTTACCTAAGTTCAGTGGAAAGGATTTCAATGGGTGGTTATGTCGGGTTGATCAATTCTTTTGACTCCATAATGTCCCTGTCTATCATCGGGTTTAGATGGCTTCCTTCAACCTAGAATCTGAGGCCTTACATTGGTTCCAATGGCTAAAATTTGCTAACCCTGATCTATCTTGGGAGGACTTTGAGCCCCAACTACTCACCTGATTTGTCCCTAATGATTATGATGACTTTACAGGTGCATTGACAAAGTTGAAACAAACCACCTCAGTTCGTGATTACCGGACCCAATTTGAGAAATTAGCCAATAAAACTAAGGGTTTGAATGAGGGATTTTTTATTAGTTATTTTGTTAGTGGGTTATGAGATGATGTCCAAGCTGAATTCAAGATGTTAAAACCCCACACCATGATGAAGGATATCAATTTAGCCTGAGTGGCCGAATCTAAACTCTCAACTCAAAGGCGGACACCATGATTTTTGCATAACCAACCTTCTTTCCCTCCTCGGGTCCAAAATAATATTGATAATAAACCTCCTGCTCCCAAGAGGTTGACTACAGAGGAAATGGATGTGCATCGTGCCCAAGGGTTATGTTATAATTGTGATGAAAAGTTTACAAAGGGGCATTGATGTGCAAATAAGAGATTATTTTTAATAGATGTGGAAGAACCATAAAATAATGACCATAGTGATGAGGAGAGTGATACAACTAAGGAACCAACTCCAGAGGAAGAGGAACCATCAGAAAAACTAGCAAAAATTTTAGTCCATGCTCTTGCCGAGATTACCACCCCACAAACCATGAAAGTTGTGGGTTATTTCAAAGGCCAACGTCTCACAATTCTTATTGATTCAGGTAGTACACACAACTTTATTGATCCTTAGGTGGCCAAACAGACCAACTGCTATATACACTCATGCAATTCTTTTTAAGTCATGGCAGCCAATGGAGGCACCTTCACTTGTAAAGGTAAATGTCAAAATGTCAAAATTTAGATAGGGTATTATGAACTCAAGCAAGATATGTTCACCCTCCAATTGGGAGGATGTGACATTGTGTTAGGATCCCAATGGATGAGCACCTTGGGCACTTTCTCCTGCAACCTTGTAGAACTATGGCTACAATTATCAAAAAATGGACAAACATATACCCTCAAGGGTATCAAGGCTAGTCCTACACAAATTATTAGTTCCAATCGCATGGAGAAGTTGTTGAAAAAGTCCTCCCATGGGGTCATTGTACAAATATTTTCAATTCAGCCACCCACTTCTACAACAAATCCAATTCTAGCAGATTTGCAACTTGTTCTAACCAAGCACAATGGCGTCTTTTCATAACCAACTACACTGCCACCTCGTCGCTCTCATGACCATGCTATTCCACTAATTATGAGTAGTGCACCATTGAACATCAGACCGTACTGGTATCCTCATGCTATCAAGTCATAAATTGAGAAGATGGTATAGGAATTGCTCAAGGCGGAGTGTCATTCGACCCAGTACCAATCCCTATTCTTCTCCATATTTGCTAGTTCATAAGAAATATGGCTCGTGGCAATTGTGCATAGACTACCGTGAGCTCAATAAGATCACCATCAAGGATAAATTTCCCATTCTAGTAGTGGATGAATTGTTGGATGAATTACATGGAGCTATGCACTTCTCCAAGTTGGACCTTCATTCAAGGTACCATCAAATCAGGCTCAAGGACGAGTATATTCCAAAAACTGCTTTTCGTACTCATGAAGGTCACTATGAGTTCTTGGTAATGCCATTTGGTTTGAAAAATGCACCATCCACATTTCAAAGCCTTATGAACAACATATTTCATCCCTTTATGTGAAATTTCATCTTGGTTTTCTTTGATGATATATTGGTTTATAGCCACTCGTGGGAAGAACACCTTACCCATGTGGATCAAACATTACGGTTATTGGCCCAACATCAAATTTTTGCTAAGTGGTCTAAGTGCTCCTTTGGTCTGATCGAAGTGGAGTGTTTAGGACACATTGTTTCCAAATATGGTGTCAAGGTCAACCCTAAGAAGATTCAAGCAGTTCAAGACTGGGCAAAACCTCTCACTGTCAAAGGACTTCGGTGATTCTTAGGACTTACAGGAAATTTATTTGTAATTATGGGAAGATAGCATCTCCTCTCACATGTATGTTAAAGAAGGACTATTTCACTTGGACAGGACCCGTTGATCAAGCCTTTCCAAAATTAAAGCATGCCATGACCACCACACATGTTCTAGCCATGCCAGATTTCTCTAAACCATTCGTCATTGAAATTGATGCTTTTGGTCGCGACATTGGGGCAATATTGATGCAATAAGGGAGACCCTTGGCCTTCACCAGTAAGGCACTCTTTGAGCATAATTTGGAAAAATATACATATGCCAAGGAGATGTTGGCCATCTTACATGTTGTCACCCATTGGAGACCATATCTCATTGGGTGCCATTTCTCCATTAAAACAGACCATCAAAGTCTCAAATATTTCTTAGAACAATGGGTTGCTACCCCAAAACAACAAAAATGGGTTTCTAAACTCATGGGCTATGATTATGATATCACCTATAATAAGGGTAAAGAAAATCTTGTAGCTGATGCTCTCTCTCACCAATTTGAGGCCCTTAGTATCCTATGTGCTATCTCCACACCTGTCCTCCAATGGATAGATTCCTTAGACATGAGGTACTTCAAGATGCAGACATGTAAGCTTTTATGGCTTCACTTCAAGCTGATCTGACTTCATACCCAGGCTACAATTGGGATGACCAAGATTTGCGTTATCGCCAATGCCTTATTATTCCCCATGCCTCGCCACTCCACGACCTCTTCATGATGGAACTGCACACTTCTCCCTCTACAGGTCATTCTGGATTTCTTAAAACATATGAACGCCTCAAGTGCACATTCTTCAGGAAAGGGATGAAACAGGACATCCGTGACTTCATGGCAGCTTGTGATACCTACCAATGGATGAAAGGTGAAATAGTTCATTCTCTGGGTACTCTTCAACCATTGCCCATTCTAGATCAGGTTTGGACTGATATTTATATGGATTTTATCGAAGGGTTACCTAAATCGGGTGGTAAGTCTGTTATTCTCATTAGTGGATCACCTTTCGAAGTATGCTTATTTTTGTACCCTTGCCCATCCTTACACAACCTCCACCATTGCCCAAATATTTCTTGATTTTATTTTTTTCCTCCATGGTATGCCCAACTCCATTATGTCCGATCAAGACCCAACCTTCACTAGTCATTTCTGGCAAGAGTTGTTTAAGTTGCAGTGAAGGAAGCTCAAAATAAGTTCAGCTTATCATCCGCAAATGGATGGTCAAACTAATATTATCAACAAATGTTTGAAGACCTATATTCATTGATTTGCATCAGATCATCCTTATCAATGGACGAAGTGGCTTCCTCTAGCTGAATGGTGGTACAACACGTCCTATCATACAACTACCAAACTCACTCCTTTTGAGGTTTTTTATGGGCACCCTCCACCCATGCCTTCTTCATACATTCCAGGCAACTCCAGGGTCCAGGCAGTCAACATTACTCTTCACCAGTAGACCGATGTCCTTCACCAGCTAAAGCATAATTTGGACATGGACCAAAACCGAATGCGATAACAGGCTGACTAGCATTGATCTGAGCATAGATTTTATGTGGGTGATATGGTTTTCATTCACTTGTAGCCATACAAATACTCATCCCTCCAACTCCATAGGTGCCAAAAACTTGCTACAAAATTCTATGGGCCCTACCAAGTTCTACAGCAGATTGGTTCCACTGCTTACAAATTGGCTCTTCTGTCAACCTCCAAGCTCCATCTATTTTCCATGTTTCATCTCTCAAGAAAGTTGTGGGCACAGGTATAGGTTCAATCAACATTACCAAAATTGGATGAGGAAGGGTCCATCTTACTTAAACCATAATAGTTTTTGGATCGCCGCACCCGCACTCTCTGTAATCATACCATCATAGATGTCCTTGTCTAGTGGATTGGGCTCTAGTAAGAAGATTCTACATGGGAGCATCTCCATAAACTCCAACACCAGTTTCCTCAATTTCAGCTCTAAGGACAAAGCTTTTTGAAGGGGAAATACATGTTAGGATCCTATCCTAACACCATGTTGTAATTCTCATTTACCTATGTAATAACCCACTTCCAATGTGGGGATCCTATTTTAATATTATTATGCAATACTTAGTAATGAAGGTGGCAATAAAGGTACCTCACCAAGTGGTACCATCTCATGTAACCATCTTTATCAATATTGTAACCGATGTAGTTGAAGAACACAAGCTTATACTAAGAGGGGGTGAACAGTATAAGACCGCTTTCTACTTTTTCTTTCGATTCAACTTGCAGTTCAATATTATGCAGTGAATATATAATAGTATCAAAAACAAAAATCAAAGCAATGCACAAAATATCATCCACAATAGAGACACAACAATTAATGTGGTTCACCCAACGCAGGCTACTCCACGGATAAAAGTTTACTAAATTTTATCACCTCAAATTCTGGGAAACATGTCCCGATTACAAAGTTTATGGGCACCAACCTAAAGGAGATACCTTCCCCTAGCTCTTCTCAATCTGGTGATCCTCTAGAAGACCTCTACCTCCTCTGCCCTTAGCAAGTGGAACTCTATCCATAGAAGACACCTGTCTTCCTTGCTCTGGCTGGAGATCTATGTCCTCAACTCTATCACTGCAAAGTCGTTCCTCAAATTTGCACCAAACACAGTCCTTCGATCTAGCACAAATCAGTCCTCTTCCTCTTTGTTATTTTTTATTATAGTTGCACTTGGTCGAAACCAACTTTTTACTGTCTACGCATACATAGCAGCACTCGATCAACTTATTCACTTCTACGAAAACACAGCAACACAATATTCACACTCTTGGCTCAAACACGATAGCACTTTCTTCGCAACCTCTATGCAAACATAGTAGCACAATTTTCACACACTCTGCATAAACACAATAGTCGATCAGACTTCCACTTATGCACCTCTGCGATCGAACTTCTCCTCGTACTCTATCTATGCAAATCGCACTTCGAACGCACACTTCATCGATGCCAAACTTTTCAAGCAATCCTCATTTTATACTCACAATCTCAAGATTGAAATCTTGGTCTTAGTCGGCTGTTTACCCTTCAACCACATCGGCTGCAAAACCCTATGTTGCGTCGGCCCAAATTTAACTCTATCGGCTTCACTGCCTCCCTGTAGCTTCTGGCATGAAACTACAACATGTCATGATATCGTGACACCTTTGCGTGCCGTACACCTTCTTTTACCTACTGTTGCAAAATCATGACACTTTTGGCCTTTGTCTGCTTTGACAATGTTCTTGTCACAAAATTGTGACACTTCAGACTTTTGCTGACGTCATCTCACTTTTGTTGCGAAATCGTGACACCTTAGTCTTCATGGCCTTCCTCTCAACTTTTGTTGTGAAATTGCGACACTTATGATTTTTGCTGACATCATCTTCACTCTGTCGCAAAATTGTGATGCTTTAGTCTACAATGCCTTCTCTATTTTTGTCATGAAATCATGACACATCTGCTTCTGTTGACGTCATCTGCAACTCCGTCGTGAAATCGTGATGCTTTCGCTGCCTTAAGCTCTTTTCTGCCATATGCCCACAAAACTGGAACATGTCGCGAAATCACGACGCTTTCACCTTCGAGCTCTTCCTTCTTCAATTCATCGTGAAATCATGATGCTTCTTCTGATTAGGACTTGCTAACTATTTTTGTCATGAAATCGTGACACTTTCTCCAACTACAAGCTCCCAACTCAACCTGTCGTGAAATCGTGACACTTTTTGCATCCGTACAACTTCTTTGTAGCCTGTCATGAAATCGTGACACTTTCAGCTTTCGAAAGCTTTCCCTACAACCTATCATGAAATCACGACGCTTCTGGCTTTCGAACGCTTTCTCCACTGCCTATCGCAAAATAGCGATGCTTCTCCTTTCAGGCTCTTCCCTTTGTTGCATTTCGCAAAATCACGACGCTTCTCATTTCGAGATTTTTTAGCATGTTGCAAAATCGCAACAGTCCTCACCTTGACCTCTGCAGCATGTCACAAAATCGTGACAGTTCCTGAAAAACTTTCACTCTCTTCGATCTTGTCGAGAAATCGTGATAGCTTACACTGCGGACTCTTTCTTCTGCAACATGTCACGATATCATGACATTTTTCTATCCATACAGCCTCCTTTATAGAATGCCACGAAATCGTGACACTTTTCTTTCTCTGCCTTCCTGCACTGTCCGAGTCGCGAAAATGCGACATGTCGTGAAATCGCGACACTTTCCATCTGCTCTTCTTCCCTGCCAACATGTCACAAAATCGTGACAGTTTTGCCTACTTTGTCTCTATCTTCCAGCATGTCGTGAAATCATGACCCTTCTGCCCAAACTTTCTCTTTCCTCAAACATGTTGCAAAATCATGACAGTTTTGCCAGCACTTTCTCTCTCCTCAAACATGTCACGAAATCGCGACAGTTTTTCCAGCCGCCTGCATACTTTTTCTTACTTGTCTTTTTCTTGATCTTTTGCAACTGGGCTACGCTGATCTTCTTGGAAACTCACTGTCCATGCTAACACCTTCATCAAGACACATTCTTTGACATCAAACCAAATTGCTTCAAGAACTCCTTGACATCAATGACAACAACTACACTTGAGCAAAGGCAATGTACTCAAGGTACCCAAAATTGCCAACGAGTAGTAAGTTACCTCGCCAAGTGGTACCATTTCATGTAACCATTTTTATCAAGATTGTAACCACCATTTGGTGGGAGATTCTAGCTCGAGTGGCATTTTGCATGTAAGCCACCTCTTGAGCATTTAGGTAGGGGTGCATTTAGTTTTCCTTTAAAAATATATGAAGCCATGTACGAGATTATCCTTTTGAAATCTAATGAAATATTGAAGGAGGTTGCCCCCTCGAAAAGTCCTGTGATTCAGTGTTACTGTGAGATTATTTCATTTATGCAATTGATTTTTGCATAGTGATATTAAGTTATTTGATGTATGTGAGTTATTTTTTAATATTTTGTGTGAGTGTGCTTTATTTTAATAGTAGGTTCCTAACACTTGAGGCTACCCACATAAGCAATATCTAACAATGAGATGCAAGTTCTACAATGAAGTTGATGGAGAATCATAATATTCTCATTAAAGTATTAGTTATGTTGTTCCCATCATTTTTTGTTATACCCTATCTTTTGTTTTCTTATAAATATAATTTTTGACCCATGTATTAATGCATGTTTACTTTAATTTTTAGTGTTATGGTAAATTTTTTTTTTTTTGGTGAGGGATAGGTAGGATTGCTAAGCATTATGCATGAATTCATTCATTGACTAAATTTTCTATGGTAGTCATTTTTTGTTATAGGTGATAAATAGTGCTTGGAGATAGTTGTTGTAATATGTGACTATTGAATGCTATATATTTTTATTCAAGATCAATCTTAACATGGTCTAACTGAAATTTAGAAGACTATATAATCTATGGTAAATTGTATCAATTGGAGTAATTATGGATGTGAAAATTTCTAAATTAATCAAGTAAAGGACATACTTCCTAACATTAGTAGAATGGATCATTAAGATAAACATGTAATTGAATGTGATACAAACAATTTTGTTTTACTTAAGTATTAAAATACAACAAATTTGATATCCCTTATTCCACTTATCCATGGACATAGAAAATTATGTTCTATTATCCAACGTGTATCTAGATTTAGTTAGGAATAAGACTCGTTCTTCTAGGGAATCTATAAGGTGATATTTGTAGCAACCTCGGGGAAGCGGTGCACCATCCACTACTCCTATTTGTGAATATTATTTAACTTATTCACATTTAATCATGCATTAAATGAAAGATACAACCGAGATACAAATAAAATGAATAGATAATTATTTGTGTTGTTTTTCCTCAAGTTCGGTTACATATAGATCCCTCTAAGGGATTTCCTTCTTTTGATACAAATTTTAAAAATTAGGGCAATGAATGTATGATATCCCCTCGTAAGGGGTGATGCACTCTCATAGGATTCTTAGTGATGCACATGGAATTGTATGAGGGCTTACAAATGCCTCCTTCTCTAGGTCTAGTTATTAGAGAGATCCTTTTGCTTTCGTATGTTGATAACCTATCAAATGTACTTGTAGTCCTGCAAGCATGAAAACAATAGCAAATGCTCAGCTGTCCTAGATTGCCTCCTCAGATGAGGTTGTTAGCAATAACTCTAATGATAAATAGAAATATGTTCCATGAAAATATAAACTAATGCTATGAATGCTAGTAAATGCGATAAACCAAATCTATGCTAATAGCGTAAAAGCATGTAACAATCTAAATGAAATAAACTAATGCAAAGAACCCTAGATTAGGCTTGCGGGACACTATGCGAGACAATGGTCGTTAAGATAAAAACCTGTCTCTATTGCTCCAAGGCTATGAATCTAATTTTGTTACCAATGTTGAAATGATTGTCATTTCTTGTCCGATGTGTTGGATATCCTGTAGATGAAAAACCCTAAATTGGTTAGCACTTCGTTGCTCCTTAAAGGTGCTCCAATTTGCTCTCCAATATGACGAGGCTTCTTTACGAGAAAAAGCTCTCCAAATCTCTGAAATATCTCTCTAAGTCTATCAATAATTACTCATTCTCATACCTTGGTGCCTTTAGGTCTACACCTTATAATGTGTTTGAAGCCCTAGGTCAATGTCAAAACCCTAGGATTGATTTTCCGCATGCACACTAGATGTTAGCATGAGAAGTTTTACCTTTGTCTACCCTTGAGGGCTAGTTAATCGGTGTCTAAATCAAGACATGAGTCTTTCATGTAGACTGGACATGAGGAATCATGTAAAGTTATCCCCACTTGGTCTTATTGCATGCAAACTGCCACTTTCACTTGTTATTGGGTTGATTTTATGGTAATTTATTTTTAGGGTTTAGCCACTGTCATCAACAGTGGCTAAGGTTTGGTTGATCTGAGATAAAGTGGCTAAGGTTTGGCTGCTCTGAGTTGAAGTGGCTAATGTTTGGCCACTCTGAGCTAAAGCGGCCAGGATTCAGCCACTCTGGTTCATAGCGACCAGGCTTGGATGGGCTAAGACTGCCCCAATTGAGTGGTGAAAACCACTTTTGATACTTGGAAGGTTCCAAGGTTTAGTCACATGATCTATGAATGTGCCCATGTGAGTAGTCTCCCTAAACATGACATGTTTTAGGTGTTTATAGATGCCCTTTTTTGTGATGTGTTGTGTGGAAAACATAATGTGAAGAAAAAATGTAGATTGCTATGTTTGTAGGGTGTATTATGATCATTGATATGATCAATGTTGGATGGCCCAATCACGCAAGACGACATGCATCCTTGAATCATTGCTTCAACCTGATTGAAGGCTTTATTTAGCATAGGGTTTGCACATGTTCACTTGCACTCATTCCTCAAATGTAATAAGGTAGCTTATGTCGCTACAACAAAATCAACTAGAGGAGAGCAACAAACTAAGAATATCATATTTGCTTATGAACCCAGCAAACAGGGAAAGTTTTGTAAGAGTTGTCTGTAATGATTCAAAGGACAAACACCATTTTGATATGATCGAGTGATCTTTGGTTGACTTTGATTATTATTATTTGAATATTTGAACTACCCCCTCACACAATGAATTGGTGAGGGAAGGGCAATGAATTAAGTGACAAGTCGCTTGACCACTTTGACTAGTTTTGGTTCCTTTCTAGTGTTTGTTCTTTTAATGGGAAAACCCCCATCCAAGTGTGATTCTGACTATTTATGATGGTAATTCATCCCTATCTCAGGGAGTTGTCTCACCATAAATAGCCTTATTAGGGAGTTAGGATGAGTGATTCTATTTAGGCTTGGTGTTGAATCACTTAGCTCAGTGTTTTTAATGCCAAAAATGAATTAGTATGATCCCATCACATCCGCAGAGTAGTCTGACCATCTTGGTATTATTTGGGACACCATGATTCCAAAATTATTAATTTACCCTAAGTAGCCCTATGGTAGCTTACTCATCTCACCAAATTACATGGAGTGCAAATTGCTGCAACCGCCAAGTTGATATAGTGAGTAACTGGATAAGAGGCTTACTTGGGATTTTGTTTTTATGTAATTTTTTGTTATTTTTGACTATTATGGTGATTATGAACCACCATAATATGCTTATTTGACTTTTTTGCTATTCCTCATGGAAGGAATTTCTCTGATTTTACCTGTGCGGTTGACCACTGTCATTGCCTGCTTGTGGCCGCTCTCACCATGAGTGGCCAAGAAGTTTGGGACATTGATGTCAGTAGCAGCTAAGGCATAACTTGATAAGTACAAAAAGTGATCTAGGGTTTTGAATCTTCATTCTTCAAGCTGACGATTTTATTTCCAGAGCTCTAACGAGAAAGAAACAATTGTGACTTCAGGTGTGTTTGCATCAAATATTATAGCCGTGCAAGGCGAGACATTGATGAGAAAAGGAGCCAGAGCTTCTCAGGTATTATCTCAAACCTTAACCTTGCTTTCCTTTTCAGTAAAATTGAATTAACCGGTAAATGAATCTCATTAAACTCGTTGAAAATGAATCGAACATATAGATAGGTTTAGTTTAGGTTTAGTTTATGTGGGTTAGCCACCTCCTTGCATTTTTACAATTTTTTTTGGTAATTTTGTCCTAGGGCATACGTGTTTGCCATGTCGCCCATCAGTCGCTGCTGCTCAGAGCAATTGTTTTGGCTTGCGGATTGGATGTTGTTGCCCAAAGTAGTCAGTTTTGAATCCCAATGGTAAAAAAATCGACCGTTGGGGATTGGATGCTAGCCTCAGTGGCCAATTTCTAGCCATCGTAGGCGAAAGTGGCTAGGATCCTTAGGCAAAATTTGTGATTTTTATTATTTTTTATTTATTTTGTGAGATGATTAATTGTTTTTTTTTAGTTTTTGAGTTGCTTTTTTGCACTATCTTGCATGATTAGGTGCATTTATTCCTATTTCATTTATACTTAGGATAGTCTACCCTTGTTTGCACTATTTTTCATGTTTTATTGTGATTTATGCCTTAGATGCACTATAGTTATGCTTTGATTTTTGTCCTTAGATTCTTTCTACTTAAGCTCGAGACCCAAAGCTCTTGAAGGACCTCCTACCACTCATGGATGACATGAACTAGGCATGGTTTAAGGCCCGTAGATTGCAGTATGTGACCAAGCTACCCCAGGTTATGTCAGATCAGGCCTACCTCATGGCCCTGGCTCACCGATGGGATTCCCAGACTAACACCTTCCACCTTCCTACTGGTGATATGACCATCACACCGGAGGATGTATATAGGATTTTATGAATTCCCTTTGATGGAGTGGCCATTGTTTCTTTGGCTATTAATGATTGTGATGCAGTATTTGTTTGGGTATCCAAGAGGCATATTGCAGATACCTTCAAGGACACCAAATCTAGTAGTGTATCTATTCTACGCTGGTACATGGAGCATGTATTCTCTGAGAGGCATGTGGTGTTGCTGATGGTTATCAGTAACATCCTTATCTTGGACTGCTCAAGCTTGAGGTTCTCATGGAACCTCCTTGCGATGGTTTAGGATTTGGTGGACAACAAGGAGACTATCATCTATGTATGAGGAAGGTCCTTGCTAGCATAGTGTTATGATGATTTGTATCACATTCGTCGATGGTGTCATGTCAGCATTACCTGTAGCTTGATCCTTTAGATATGGGGATGGGAGCATATCTACGTAGATCATCCTAGAGGGCTTCCTTCTAGGATTACAACTATCGATGCTAGGATGTAGTGCTATGATTCCAGGTGGGCTTGAGAGCACGAGGAGTGCAAGAGCAATCCTCATGTGGGGTAGCTCCCCCATTACATTACCACTTTCACCTCCTTGTAGTCTAGAGATATCATATAGCATATATACCATGAGTGCCCAACTTGGGATTATCCAGATAGGTTTACAACTAGGATGCGGCGTGAGCAGTAGCTCATTGACCATAAGGTTGGCATCAAAGAGTATTTCTTCTACTCCCAAGTTCTTTGTTCATACTAATGTACCACTTGTCCTATTTCTATATAGGCACCTTGTAGTAGAGGGAGATATTCCTCCTGCATGGATTACAGAGCTCACTGATGAGGAGGATTCCCCAATAGTTGATGTAGGAGTCACTGGGGGAGTTACAGATGCATTTGCATAGTGGTGGAGGGATTTATTGTGGCATGGTGATGGTAGTTTGGGTCATGAGGATGACGATGGGGATGGATATGTAGATCTAGTAGGGTCCAGAGTCCGAGCTAGTACTAAGGTATGGGGCCAGCTAGAAGAGTAGATGGTAGTGGAGGAGTAGGAGGCTCCTGAGGAGGATGAGAACTTGGATCTCGAGGAGATAGATTATCCTATGAGAGCACATCTACATGAGGTAGAGGTCGAGCTTCAGTCATCCAAGATCTAGGTATAGCAGCATGAAACCACTATAGCACAACAAGATGCTCCTATAGTACATTGATATGCTACTATAGAGCAACTCACAGCTCAGATATAGGCCTTACAGGTACCTATCAGGGGTAGTGCTACTAGGATGCATGTTGTTGTTGATCCTCCCACACCTTAGGTTCCTATAAGGGCAAACTTGGGGGCAAAGATCAGGTGGATGCAAACTTTTATAGATGAGTATGAGGTAGATATTGTTGATCATGTAGGTCATATTGCTTCTCTCCAGATGTAAATCAAGAGGCTAGGAGCCACTTCTAAAGAGAGGATAGGTGTAGGTGGATCACAGGCTAGTGGACACTCCACTTTAGGGTAGTCTTCCATCCAACCTATTCAAAGGACCCATACTCACATAGAGAGGCCAACAAGCTCACATCACTCCACCCGAGATCCAACCACAAGGGGCGATGCTACAAGGGATGCAGACCCAGTCTTTGATTGATGATGCACTTGGTTTCTATTTTTGAGGTCAGATCACCTATATGATTGTATCCCATGGGCATGTTTGTACATCTATGCACTTGAGATACACATTTTGAGACACTTTTTGAGACATACATTTATATGATATTTTTGCATTATGCTTCATTATGTGTGTCATTTATTGCTTATATTTTTGTTTTACTTATGTGATGTGATGATGGCATTATGATGAGTTGATATATGTGTTAGATGATAGGTGATATTTATGATGATATGGATATTGAGATGGATGCTTATGTAGATGCTTACATGATCTGATTGTTGTGACATGATGTGATGTATCATGAGTTGATTTGATGATGGATTTATGATTCTATGCATAGGTGGATGTAATGATGTGATTTTAGATGTGGATGGATGATCTATGAAATTATGTGTTTATGGATGCAATGTTTTCATTGAATGCATGTTTAATTTTCATTTAATTATATGCATCTAACTTATGTTATGATATGGTAAATACAATGTGTAATGCGTTGTCTATATGATGTTTAACCTAATGTGAATGAACCTGTATGATTTAATCACTTAAAACATAAGGAATGCATATGATATGATTTTGACAATATAAATGGGTGATATCATAGAAAGTATAACAATCATGAATGTAAATAATCATTCTTATAATAAGAACTAATTATTTAGGCATTCATCTATGAAATGTAATGGCATGGAATGTATGTAATTTCTTGATAAACTTCTGTAATTTAAGAGATACAAAATAGTCGATAGCCGTCTAAACATCATTTCTGTCATCCATATGGTATATATCCTACTTTGTTAATACCCATTAATTTATAAAACTTCATAAATAAAATTGATGATGTGATTTTTGATATGATTTGTAGCTATGTAGGAATTTTTGAGGCTCTTCATGAGACTCAAACACTCTAGTTACCCTATCAACAACTGCGTACTGACCATACAGGAATTTTGAAAAGTAAGGCTTTCATCATGGACCTAGATACTCATTATCCCTGTGTGTGCAAATGAATATATTTAGATATAACTCAAGCATTTCATCCGATGTCAAGCAGGATTATTTTAGCCCATTTCTAAGATCGTGGATCCTCAATTGTTCATCCTATCATGTATTGGACTTAGTTGGACTATAACACTAGGAAGTATTTTATTACCCAAAGCTAGGTCATCCACATGCAAACATTGGTCTAAAAATGCAATATGCTATTGTGATAGACATATCATCATGTGTAAGGGTATCACCATTGTTGGGCATGGCTGTACACCAAACTCTGTAATGGGGATCTCCTTCTGGTTTTGTACAATGCTAAGAATTCCAGGGATTCAAGCTCCATTCTCTTCTTTTCTTCATTTCATTTGGGACATTTTCTCATGCTTAGTGATGTTTATTATTTTTTATTGATTTTTCTCTTGAGCAAGGGACTTATGTAGGAATGAAAATCACTTGTTTGTTTCGATTTTGACTTTGCTTGATTTTAGGACTTTTACTTGTTTTAATGAAAGCAAGGGATTTATGTAGTGATGATAATCACTTGTTTCAGGTAGGGTGGAACTTGTCCTTTTGCCAATTCTCGAGCACCTTTGAACTAGTCACATAGGGGGATAAGCGAGGAATACCCTTTTTGCTTGAGGTAACCTAGACCACTTTTGCAACTTTCATCTTTCCCTTGTACCAACTAGGATTTTAGTGTTTTTAATTAGTGATAGGATCCTGAATATCTGAGGCATTCACGACTAGACCTTACCCTCTACTAATAAATATGGCTCCCCAAAAAAACTGATAAGACCACTAGATATGGTTGAATGATCAAAAAGTCTTAGCCTATTCCTTATAGCCACATGATATGGTTGTATTGAAAAATACAGTTACACACATGGATGAATGGGTGAAGGTGGACTTGTGTATTTGTGGTTTGTGATACAAACTGTGGCATCGTTTGAAATAGTATGATAATAACATATGCAAATGCAATGGATATGAATGTTTGATGTTATGCAACTATATGGATGCATATGTAAGATGTAATTGTTTTTGTGTTTTTGATTTTTACATTATTTTTGTAATTTTGATTATATTTTGACCAAAGGGCTTATTGTGCCTTTGGGGCTTTTATATTTTGACCAAGCGACATGAAGACACCCTTGGAGCATTTTTTATTGAATTTGACCAAGCGGCTTGTATACCCTTGGAGCATTTTTTATTTAGGTGACCAAGCGGCATGAAGATACCCTTGGAGCATTTTTAATTGAATTTGACCAAGCGACTTGTATACCCTTGGAGCATTTTTTATTTAGGTGACCAAGAAGCGTGAAGATACCCTTGGAGCACTTTTTATTGAATTTTTAATTTTTATGTTTTTCGAATTTGTTTGTATTTTTTTTGACATATTTGAATGTTTTTTGTATTTTATGCATATTTGAATGTTTTTGTATTTCATGTATATTTGAATATTTTTGTATTTTATGTATAAAATACCTTCAAACGAATGATATTGAGAGACTCAAGCTCTTAAAAACCATCCAATGATGTGAGGCGATATGCTCCAGGTCCAACCCTTTTTGAAATCATGTAGGGACCTATCTAGTTTACTGTAAAGTTATCCCGTAAGTGCTGTGACAGATTTGAGTTTTGTTGGTTTTATTTGAGCACAAGATCCCCAAATTTGAATTATCTCTAGTGGAATTTACTATTGTAAGCTTGTGCAAGGCGATCCTAATAAACACGGAGATGTTCCAAGGCATTGACTTGGTGTTCATCAAGAAGTGTTAATTGATCAAAGCGGCCTTGTCATGCGGTGTCATCATCTATGAAGTCCTTCAATGCTATGCATAGGGTTGGAATTTCCAACTCTAGGGGCATGATGGATTTAGTGCCATATACAAGTGAAAATTATGTTTTCGTAGTGGGCGTCCGCACACTTGTCCTGTATGCCCACAATGCCAAAGGCAATTGCAAATGCCAGTCCTTATGATTATCTTCCACTGTCTTCCTCAAGATGGAGACTATTATTTTTTTTTAGGATTCTGCTTGCTCATTTGATTGCGAATAATAAGATGTTAAAAAACTGTGTTTAATATGGTATTTGTTTGTTAAAGCATGCATATTTTTGTTCTTGAAAAATGGCCCATTATCTGATATTATTTTTAAAGGGATCCCAAAACAACTTATGATATTGTGGAGTATAAACTCCACAATCCTTGGTCTAGTTGTTGATGTCAAGGAGA